>PVIC010026204.1:0-24667 GCA_004025085.1 Thryonomys swinderianus | reverse complement strand
AAAGAAAGAAAGAAAGAAACTCTTGCCTTTCCTATAGTTTCTTCATCATTGATAAATGATTTTTTAGTATCCTCTGCACCGGCTTGTCACATAGCACTGTTTTGACAGAGCAAGAGGGAAACTTAAATGTATTGGGTTTAATTGGATCCTGGAGTGACAGAGGCCAATAGGACTGTTCAACTGATAAAGGCAGATACACTGACTTACCATAATAGCAAAAGCAGAGTAATCCATCAGCAGAGCCTGATGCACACAGACCTTTGCTGTTGACTAATTAGCTGCATTGTTCAAAAAGTGAAAGACCCCAAAGGCCTACTAAATTTTTACTATATTTACATAATAGAAAAAAATTAAAGACAAGTGAACAAAACCCACCTCACACTATAATAAAAGAGAATAAGATAATCGTGACACTTCAACAGCTTCTCAGATCTGGGCCCATATAGAGAAACAGAATTTTTCCACTGAAGGGTTGGCCAGTTCCCCTTCAGGAAGGATCCTGGTGCACCACCAAAAAGTTATACTGTCATTTGGTCCTATCTCTCCCCAAAGGGCTTTTTACCAGGGTAACTGTTCACCAAGGGAAGTGAAATGATCAGACCTCTTAGGGACCACTGGATGCTAGCTCTGGACTACTGCTGATTCCAGAGAATGCAAAGCATCACTGCAGCCTCCAGTGGGACTAGGGCCTATGGAATCAAGGGGATCATGGAGTGTCAGCGAAGATCTGCTTCACCATGAGTCAAGTGGGGCCCTGAATCCATCCGGTAGTTATTTCTCCAGCTCCAGAATGCATAATTGGGATAAATAAGCTTAGTATGTGCAGGAAACCTCACATTGGTTCTTCATCAGTAATGTGAGGAGAGTTATTGTTGGAAACACCAAACAGAAATGAGAAGAATTGTCTTTACCTGATAAAATTGTAAACTAAACACAAAACCATAACCCTGGATGGATATTGATGCCACTATCAAGGACTTCAAAGATATAGGGGTTGTGGTTCCCACCACATCTCTATTTCATTTTCCTGTTACAGAAGATGGCTGGGTCTCAGAGAAAGACAGCATATCACTATAAACTCAGTCAAGTGACAACTACTACTGCACCTGCTGTGCCAGGGCTTATTGATTTGGCAAATGTTTCCTTCTCCATACCGATTCACACAGCCCATTAGAAATAATTTACTCGCACCTGACAAGGTCAGCAATATAACTTCACAGTCCCACCTCACAAAACTGTTCATTTTCTCACCCTCTCTCACAACTTCATTCTGAGGCTCTTGATCTGTCTTTCTCCCAAAGTACCCCAGTGGTCTCCTACATGACATTTCTATGACTGCACTAAGCAGGCAGGACATAGCAACCACATTGGACCTGTTAGTAAAGCATTTATAAGCCACAGGATATGAAATAAATCCAACTAAAATTCAAGGTCCTTCACCCTCAGTGAAATTTCTAGGTTTTGAGAGGTATGAATGTTGAGATACCCTTTCTAAGGCAAAAGATTAGTATCTGATTCACCCAACAAACAGAAAAGAGGCAAAATGCCTATTGGCCCTGCTTGCAATTTGGAGCCAGAATAATCCTCCTTTAGGTACTTTGCTCTGGTGCATTCACAGAGTGGCTCAGAAAGCTGCTAATTTTGTGTGGGACCAAGGAAAAGAGACGTCTCGGAAACACATCCGGGTCACTATGGATCCGCTCCGCCCCTGGGACTATGTGATCCAGAAGCTCCACAGGGACTGGAGCTATCAGTGCATGTCAGGATGATGCTTGGAGGCCCTGGCAGGCCTCCTAGAAGAATCATGGAAAAGAACCATAGCATTTTATAGCAAGTCTCTGCTATCATCTGCGGAGAACTACTCGAGCTGAGAAGCGACTCCTGGCCTGCCCTACCCAGTGGACGTAGGAGCAAAGAAGCCATCGTGTTAGGAATAGAGGCTCTGAGTAAGCTTAGCAATATAGGCTTCCATTTACCCAGGGTGATCTGGCTACAGCCAATGCTGAACATCCAGTAACCAGCAGCAGAGACCAACAGTGTTCATAATATGGTGCCATTTCGTGGAGCGATCATCCAGGGACCCGGGAGCAGGTTGGCTGTATTGGACTGTTTCCAGCAAGGGAGGGCAGTAGTTTGGTTTGGATTTGGGATCCCTGTACCTCATGCTTCTGCCAAAAACACCCTGCAGACTTTCAGAATGCCTTATACACCAACATGGTATTCCATCCAGCATGGCCTCTGAAGAAGTAGCATGTTTTCAGGCAAAGAAGCCAGGCAGTGTGCTTGTGCTCATGGAACTCACTGGTCTGCCTTATTACTCATCATCCAGAAGTCACTGGATTGCCAGAAAGGAGAGAGGGCTTTTACATGCAGTTATGGCACCAGGTAGGTCATGAGAACTTGCATGTCTGGGCAAAGTTCATCAGCAGGCTTCGTGTCTCCGAGTCAGCACCCACTGCTTGGCCAGCGTCTCTAACCAGGACCCTACGTCCAGGAATCAAGGAGTGGAAGTGAGCATAGTACCATTCGCTATTAACCCTAATGACCCACCAGCAATATCTCTGTTTCCTGTTCCTGTTACTGTAAGATGTACAGGCTCAGAAGTCACCGTTCCGGAGAGGGGGGAGGTTGTGCCAGGCACAGCGATGACTCCGTGAACCTGGAAGCTAAAACTTCCCCCCGGTGAAGTCAAGCTCCCCCCAGTTAAGCGGCCCCTGGCTCTGAGTAAACAAGCTAAAGGCGGAGTTAGACCTGGAAGAGGTGACTGATTCTATTAGAAGCAGTGGACTACTACCTCACAGTGGAGGAGAGGAAGAATGTATTTGGGGTGAAAAGACCCCTTGCAATGCCTCCTACTGTCACCCCGCTCAGTTACTAAGTTCAAAGGAAAACTGCACCGATCTAATTGAGGCAGGACGATACATGCCTCAGAGCCTTCAGGAGAGAAGATACGGGGGACTCCACCAGGGGAGGAGCCAAGTCCCGTTTAATACTTGGTGACTGTCAGGAGCATACAGAAGGGGGCAGTGGAGTAGTTATAAACACTGGCTACGACCTGTGGTCACTTGTAAAAGCGAGGATTGTAATTGTTCTCTCCTAATGTACTTCCTTCATAACAAAATGTTGATAGACTTAACATTGTTCTTAAGTTTTGCTAAACGTATGGTATAATAATATACTAAATGTAAACCAAATCTGTTACTTTTGTGAACTCTGGTACATCTGACACAACTCCAGATATACAAAAACTTAACAAAAGTAAATCTCTAAAGATAAGCTTTTACATTTGAGGCAGGGATAAGTCATTTCTGAGTTGTAAAACTTGCAACAGTGGTTCTCACTTTTTAACCTAGAGAAAAATATTTAAATTCCAATCTATTAGAGAAGCAATTTCCAAGAACTTCTCAGATATAGATTATTTGGCTGGTTTGAACTTCTCAGATATAGATTATTTGGCAAGTTCCAAGAACTTCTGTAGATATAGATTACTTGGCTGGTTTTCATTGTGTTGGTGTAAGTGAAATAATTGAAGTATATAGGAACTAAATATATGACACTATTGTAAATTAAATAAGAATTTAATCTCCTGAGAAATCTCACATGTGTATTCAGAAGAAATAAGATGAATATTATGGCTACAAAATATCTTGCTAGGATTTGCATAAGAATTGCATTAAATCTAAAAATAATAAAAAGGGAATTTATACCTTTGTTGTATTGAGTCTCCCCATTCATAAGCATGTTCCTTGACTTAATTAGGTTCTCTACGATAGCATTTCCTTTCATTTTCGTTACAGTGAGTTAAATAAAATTGTGTTAATTTTGGTTTCCAACTGTTCAGTTTTCATATTTGGAAATCCAATCGAGTTTGGAATGTTGAATATGTAATTTGCAAAATTTTGGAACTCAGTTAATGATCTGTAGGCTTTTAAAATAGATTCCATGGGATTTTCTACAGTCAATCACGTAATCTACAGAGATAGTTATATTTTTACTTTCAGATTGGTATGATTTTATTTCTTTTTCATTTCCTCTTTGTGATGACTAGACCTCCCAACATTAAGGTGAATAGTTACGGTAAAAGTGGGCACTTCCTCAGTCCTTTCGCCCATTCTCCATGAGTTGCGGTGGTAGCTGTGTTTTGTGAAAGTTTCTAGCAAGCTGTACTAACCCCCTCTTAGCTTTGGTTTGGTGGGACTTTTTATGATGAATGACTCTTGCATTTTGTCCACTTTTACATGTGTCATTTAAACGTTTTTACTCTTTCTCCTGTTGTAGTAGTATCTATTAATAATTTTGGAATGTTGAACTAACTTTGTGAACTTGGAATCAAGCCATTTTATTTGATAAAAATATTTCTAAATTACAACATATTTTGAGTGGTGCCTAAGACTTTTACATATTCATGTGTTAAAATGTAATGTTTTGTTTCATGTGCACATTGAGTGAAAATGAAATCAAAACGATTAACATACCCCTCACCTTAAATTTGTGTCATTTCTTTGTGTCAAGTGTATTAAAAAATCTTCTCTTCTAAGAATTTGAAGATGTACAATGCAATGTTTTAAATAATATTCACTTGGCTGTACTATACAATGCAAGAACATATTTCCTCTAATTAAAACATTGTGCCCATTAGTTCCATTAGCTGAAGATATGAATAAATATTTCTCAAAAGATTAGATATAAATCATAAACAGTTATATAAAAATCATCATTATTTCTAACTATCAGGGAAATGCAAAGCAACACAATGAAGTGCCACTTCATGCTACTTAGGACTGCTATTACCAAAACAGAAATAAAAAGCAAACTAAAAGATAGCTATCATCAATAATTGGCGAAAGGATTCAGAGGTCTCTTGGTAAAGTTTTGCCAGAATTTTGTTTATATTTGGTTTGCTCTTTCAAACTTTCAGGACAACTGAGGTCCACACAAAATAGAGCTGGCACTTTACTCCTGAAGCTTTGCCACTCTTTGAGGTGAGACATAAAAGATGGCCACATGTCACCCTGAAGGGCTGAGGGCATCCTAAACGGGGGTGATTTCTCTAAGAAACACCTTGAATATTAGCTTTCACCAAGCAGGTAAAGAGGCCTCAATCCAGCCAGTAAAGGTGTCAACGAGACCAGTACTTGTTTAACTCACCCATGTGGTGGCAGCTAGATAAAGTTAACTTTCACTCCTCCCAAAATATGTCCCTGTCCTCTGTACCACTTCTAACAAAGATCTGGGCTTGCCAGAATTACTGTAAACACAGAATATGTAAGCTTTGCAGATTTTCCAGTGATACTCACCAGTCCTGGTGCTGTAAAAATTCAAATGACCATTTCCAATGTAGCATCTCATCCTAAATGGAAAGAATCCTTGGGAGTTTTTGTAGCTTTGTACTGTATCCATTGAAGAAAGACTAGTTTGCCTTGTAAATACCACCAAAGTCACTATTCAATTCCCTCTTGTACAAAGGTCCATTTGTCTTCCTCGGCAAGGTTAATGACTAATTTTAATGGTTCCTCAGCTACTGCAAAAAGGCTAGAATCTTGAGAGTCTGGGAGGTTAACCTTTCTGCCTCTTCATCAGCTTTTTGATTTCCCCAAAGAGACTTGAGACATGCTTCTTTGGAGGCCCTTGTAATAAATAACAGTAACCTGCCTAGGATAAGAATCTTCAATTACTACTAAGTGTCTTCCTAGTAAGGGACTAGGATACCGTGGAACAATTAAATATTCATATCCGCACATTTCACCTTTGAACTTACATGTCAGAAAGGGGTAAAGGATTTCCAACTAGGGCTCACCTAGACCATAAATATATCTGTACATCTACAGGAAACTTTTCTGGAGAAGGAAGTTAAAAGGGTTAAACTACTTTTGAAGGCATAAGAAACAGAATTTGCTTACCCATGACTTTCAAGGTCAATTAGGACTTGTCACAAGAGATGGAGAGGTCCATGAGGAGGGTATTGAAGACTGTTCAGACCCCATCAGTTGTCATCACCAGATTGACAGGCGAGGGTTTTGATTGGTTTAGCTCCTCTCTGGAAGTGAGGGAATCAATTCCCCATTCCCCTGAGGCAGGTACATTGGACCCTGATACCGGAGCAGGCCCTGGGTGGGAGGTGACCCAGTCATGTGCTCTACTGACTTTCAGCTTTCAGAGCAGAAACTCTTTCCTTTGCTGACCCTTGTTTTTCTCTTTCTGTCTTGGGTTTGCTTAAAGCACTGTTGTAATTTCAGCTCATCATGTTTTTCTCAGCCCTACTCTTCATCTTCCTCTAGATCTGAGTTGCTACACACAGCCTGCCCTGCGCTCAGCAGCTGGGCGCTAGGGATCTGAAAACACATCTGCAAATCTACCACAACCCTCTGAAAATGAGCCTCACCATTCTTTGTATTGTTGGGTGTTTGCCACTCCAAAAACTAGAGCTGAGGAGACCCTTCTGATCCTGGGTTGACTCTTAGGGGCAGAAATGGGCCCAGGATTGGTAAAAATCACCACTCTGAGTACGCTGAGCTGACAACTGTCTTAAGACAAGGAGTGGGGTGGTGAACGCAGCGTGTCTTTGGGGAGCCACCCTCTGGGGGAGTTCCCGTGTCACCCGAAGAACGTGGGGCTGATGCATGGGCTTAAGGGTTATAAGCAGGGAGTAGGGATGTACACATTTTCATTAAACAGGCGGGAAAGATTTATCCGCTTCCGAGGCAGGTGGGCATCTGAGAGCAAGTTCATTGATGATGTCAGGTTTTTCTTCTTCAGAGATGTTTTTAAGTGCCACAGCTCTTGGGTGCTTCCAGAAATGCCGTCAATGACCAAATATGAAGGGTTTCACATCACTTTCATTGCCTATTACCAGAAAGACCTACCTGAGCAGCATTATTTTAATTTAAATTACTGTTCTCTGCCTGTCTCTCACTATTATAGTTTACAGGGCACAAACAATATTGCAGTAGAAAATTAGAGTTCATTTTCAGATTGTCAGGATCAATTATTCCTGGCTTATATACTCTGGTTTACATGACATACGTTAAAAAAGAAAATGTAAGGAAACATGGCCGAAACATGTGACTGACCCACATGACAACCAAAATGGTTGACAAACATGGTGGAATTATGTGACTCACCCACCAAGGTTACCCCACCACACAGGCCTCAGCGTAAAGCCACTCCTGTGTGAAGTTGCAAAAACTTGCCCTGGCAGCGAGGTAGGGGGAGAGAAGTCAAGGGGAAGAAAGGCCTACCGTGAAGCAGCACAGTATGGAGCAGGAGGTGCAGGTAGCAGAATGTTAGACCACAAGGTTTTGCCCACAAACCTAACAAAACTGCTCTTGATCCTCGGGGATTGTGTAAGCCTGTGTTTCCAGGCTTCTGAGCGCCATGGGCTACTTCTAGGGATGCTTTTCAGATTCTTGTTGTCCTGAACAAAGCATAGGACATGCTGCTTAGTCCCAGGAGACTGCTTTATTCAGTTAGGAAGTTAAACTTTAAATGTGCCCTGACTGTCAGTGATTGAGAGTCACACCCACTTGTCCACCCACTGGACTGAGCCCTCATCTGCTGTCTCAGAAGCACGAACGGATCCAGCCTTCTGAGCAGCTTGCTCCCTGTCATCAGGAAGGAAAATAGTAAAGGCTGCTAGTGCTGGTGCACAGGGAACAGGACACCTTCCAAACTGCTGTCGGGGATGCCAGTGACATCTATGGAAATAAAACAGAGATCGCTCAAAAACTAAAATTAGAGATTCTGTTATACCCAGCTATTCCATTTCTAGGTATTTTCTCCAAAAAGTTAAAGACATGGATTGATATAAGATTTGAATTTTTGCTTTGTGTGTGTGTGTGTGTGTGTGTGTGTGTGTTTGGTGCATATTTCTATGGTTTCTGGATATATGATGCTTTTAAATAGTATGGGGTAACATTTTTTCTAATCATTTTTATCCTCTGAATCTTAATTTATCAGACAATACTTTACTAATTGTTTTTAATTATTTTTATTTTATTTTATCCCATTTCCTCCTTGAACTGCATTGCTTCCCCATGTACAAAAACTGTTTCCAGTTTTTCTTCCCATTTTCACTTCCGTTCTTGTGCCTTCCTCCCTTCCTCCCACTCTCCACCCTCTTTTCCTTCCCATCTGAACACTCTCCTCACATTTCTCAACATCCTTAGTACATTTCAGTCCTTATTTCCACTTTCAGGTTCTCACAGCTGAGAAACAATGGGGTTTCCATTTTATTTTACTGAAGAATATGGTCATAAGATCCACCCATTGAGCTAGACTATGTGAAGCTCATCAACCACTATTTTTTTTTTTTTTTTTTTTTTTTTTTTGCGACAGGGTCTCGCTTTGTAGTTCAGGCTGGCCCTGAGCTCACTATGTAGCCCAGGCAAGCCTCGAACTCAGCAATCCTCCTGTCTCTGCCTCCCGAGTGCTGAGACTACAGGCGTGAGCCACCACGCCGGGCTCAACCACTATTTTTTATTAATAATTTTTGTTGTGCAATTTTTCTACAATTTCACAATTAACATATCTATGCCATTGTATTGGGAATTTGTTTCAGACAACATATATTTGAGTCTCTTTTCCCTGCTGTTGAAATATTTTTCTTTTAAATTAAATGGTTGCATCACAACTAAAACAATGACACATGCATATACCATTCTGATTTCTAGTTTGTTCCCGTTTCTCCTTCTTATGTTTCGCTAGATGACTTGAAAGATATTTTGCAGATTATAATTTGATTGAATTAGTGTCTTTGTCTTTCTATAGGTTTCCCAATGATTGCTGCATATTCTTGTATATCAGTCCACTGTTATCCAGGCTTCACAACTTAATTTACATGTAGAAATCATATTTACATTTAGGTCCTTAACTCTTTCATTTTAAAAGCAATCGCTTTGATTACAATTAATGTTTCTAAACTTTTCTCTCGCTGTCATCAAATGTAGTTTAAAAACATCAGGAGCAGAGAATCCCTATATTCTCTTGAACTTTTTTGGAGCTTTGTTTTTTCTTTCATGACCCACTCTCTTCATTTCTGACTAAACATGCTTTAGCTATTTAGCAAGGATGGCTTTGTTAGTGACATACCCTTGGCTCCATTTGCCTGAGACTCTCTTGATTGTCCTTCATTTTACATGGATGTTTTCATTTGATATAAAATGCAGGATTACAGTTATAGTCTTTCAAAACTTTAAATAGTAATAGAGCATTTATTTCTGGCCTCCACAGTTTAAATAAAATAACTGGAGTCCTCCGCATGGGTTCATTCCCTGGGCGACCAGTGGTGCTTTTGACACGTTAACTCCAACATGACAGAAAGCTTTGTCTCATTTTAGTATGTCTTGTTAGGCTCACTTCCTGGTTTACAAAAAAAAATACACTCTACAAAGATCTTTACCGCTGTCCAAATACTTTTCTTCCAAATGCTATTATGTGGAGGAGGGCAGAAAGAAGAGCTGTTGTAATTGTAAACTCTAACACTTTTCTTACATAAGACTCTCTACAGTGCTTGTCATCACTTGCTAGAAAGTTCTCCCGGCAGCGTGGGGCTGACCAGAGAGGCAGCCTACGCTAGCCTGGCAGTCGTCTCTTTCTTGACCTGCTCTCAAGACAGCTGAACCCTTGCTTCTTCCTGATTTGAACCTCTACATGTTCAGTTAGTTTGATAAGCCATATTTCTTGGGTAATTCTTTTTGAGTTTTGACAAGTTCTGTCACTGGCTCAAAGAAACTGGATATTAACTACTTTGAGTTCCAAGTGTCCTTTTAATGTTTATGTTCTATGTATTAAAATAGTTGGTGCCAATCTCTGAAACAAAATAAAATGTTTTTATTATCCTAATCACAACATCTATCTGCTTCCTCAATTAAGATTTTTAATCTATTTCCTTAAATGACATCTACTGTTTTGAATGCAACTTAGTTGGGCTTTTATAGTTGTTATATTTAATAATACTTCCCTCAATTTAGGACTTAAAATAATAATCATGCATATATATATATATATATATATATATATATATTTTTTTTTTTTTTTTTTTTTTTTTTTTTTGCTTTTTGGAGACAGGGTCTTGCTTTGTAGTTCAGGCTGGCCCTGAGCTCACTATGGTGCCCAGGCAAGCCACCGCAAACTCAGCAATCCTCCTGTCTCTGCCTCCCGAGTGCTGGGATTACAGGCGTGAGCCACCACACCCAGCATTATATGTGGGAAAAGGGGATCGAACTCAGGTCCTTACGCTTGCAAGGCAGGCACCAGAACCACTGAGCTAACCCTCCGGCCCATGCATATATTTTTAAATTGTGTTATTTGAATAGGGTTCAGGACTTTTTCTTTTTCTTCTCTGGCACACAGGCAGATGATGATCTGGGTACTGGCTAGTTGGGAGGACCTCAGTCAAAGGCTTCCCGTCCACTCACACAGTCGCTGTGCCTCATTACAAAGCAACTACTCCAGGTTGTTCTGTGTCTCAGAGTCAGGGCTTAGGAGCAGGAGCAGAGAGGTAGGCCTAGACTCATGACTGCCCAGGCCTTCTGTCACATTCTACAAACTAAACAAAACCATACAGTAACGAACCACGGGACTGGGGAGACAGAGTCCATCGCTGATGACCAGAGGCTCATGTACGTACTGGCAGGAGGATAGATCATGTCCAGTTTAACAACCTCCCAAACATTTTCACCACATTTCATTGCATTATGTTTATTTCTATTTGCTTATTTTCACTACAATTATATATAATTATAGTGAATTAAATAATTAAACACATATATGTATATTTTAACTTATTCTGTTGTGCTATAATCATGGAGTACTGTTTCTGTTGTTTTATTTGTTTCTATAAGTCTATTTTTCCATATAGTTGGTAAATTGTATTGTAAAGTCACTGCCTCTGTGTGTGTGTGTGTGTGTGTGTGTGTGTGTGTGTGTGGATGTGTGTGTGGATGTGTAGGGTTGGGTGTGTCTGTATGTTTGTATGGTGAAGGGGGATTTCTTTTCCTCTGAAAGGTTGGATAAAAGTACTTCTATGTGTCTCTGGATCTTTATCAGTTCAAGTATGCTCTGGAAAGACTTCCACATGATGTAAATAATGCAGTATTTACATGGGTAGTCACAACAACACAACTTCATTTTCTTCTCAAAAATAGTAAGCAGAGATCATCGCTTGTATCTTGGTCTGCCCTGAGAGAAACCTGTTCCTGGCACCATGGCTAGTGTGCAGACTGCCGGGCCTCAGCCGGGGGCCCGGGCGCCAGCTGCCACGTGGGGTGGATGGGTAGGTACTGGCTCTCTTGCCTGAAGCTCCTTCTGCGGCATCTGTGCCCAGAACTTTCTCAACTCCCCTGGCATCAGTTCATAGATTTAAGTCTGTCTCCTGGAACCATTCTTTTCTTTTTTCTTTTGTCTTCTTTTCTTTTCCTTTCTTTCCTCCTTCCTTTCTTCCTCTTTCTTTCTCTCTCTCTCTCTTTCTTTCTTTTTCTTTCTTTCTTTCATCTCTTGGCACAAAGAGATTTTTCCCGTTATATTCTATCTTTAACATTTTCATCATTGCTGTTACACTGTATTTGAAGCGTCTATACTGTTGCAGAGCTTGGATCTTCTGCACGGGTTCACCCTCTCCGGCTGTTCCCAAACACTGTGCGCGGAAAGCTCCTCAGCGGGAGCGGATTCTCCTCCTTGAAAGTTCACCTCGGTGTTTTGAAGGACAGACGAGGCCGCTGTAAACTCGGGGTAACGTTTCCCTCTGGGTCCGGAGAGGTTATTCTAGCCATAGCACCTGTCTTTAGGAGACAGATACCGTTCCTTCTGGGCCCGCGCAGCGCTCCCCTCCCTCCCACTGCACACCCATGCGCTGCGCAGTGAGCGCTGTGCCGCGAGCCCGCTCCCCTCCCCCACACGGCCCAGCGGGGAGGGAGCTCAGACATGAAGCGAGTCATCAGACGGGTTTGGAAATGGGCTCCACCTTTCCATGTACGTCTGTTTCCAACACAAATCCACACCCTACAGCTCTGAAATACTGACATTAAAAACAAAGAGCCCAATTCTGTGTATTAACCTTACATTTTATAATTGGTTTTCTGAAGAAAAATAAATCCTCCCTACAATATCTTACAATGTCTCCCTATAATTACTCCCCAGGGGATGAGTGATCTCAGCATCTGGGAAAGGCATTTTGATCAATATTTGATCTGATTGGTCTGCTACCCCAATTTTAAATTACACACGAGCTATTTGGGTTTTGTAATAAAGAAACCGTTAAATTTATGCACCAGAATTCTGTTTAGTAAATCACTTTTGATATTTTTCTACTCTCATCATGTCTGTGGAAACAAGCACTTACATGCTGTTTGTCTATGCTACCAAATGGGAATAAAATATAGATCACGGCACATTTTCCACCAGTGTCTGCATATGTTTATTTTTCTCTTTGAAATTAATTGTATCATCGGCTGGCGGCAGCAGAGAAGGACGTTCAGATGCTCGCATTCAGGGTCTTCGTCTTCCTGAGTGTTCTGGAGACCAGCTTCCTGCCCCCACTTCCGGGTCCCCTCTGCGCCTCCCGCCAGGGCCCTGCCCGCTCCGGGACGCCAGCCTGGCAGGGCACAGTCCTCACCTGCGCTTTCACAGGGCACGATTTTCATGGTTCCTGTTACACTCCCCACATTCTGCCTTTTATTATAGGTCCAATGTGATTCACGTTTCATTATCTATACAAACCCCTAACTCTGTGGAAGAGCAGGACATCCCTCACTGCCACGGTTCCCCCTTTAAATGATGGTTCTTCTTGTTATGAAGGAAGCGTTATAAGGTATTTCAGGTGCTTCCAAGTATTTGGATTAAATTTAAAAAGTTCAGTCTCGTGCATTTTATTTAACTTTCACTCTGTGCTAAATTAATTATTCTTTTCAATGCTAATAAAGCCTTACAAATATTTGTAATCTCTTTTTGTCTAATTCTAGTAAGGTGGAACAGTAATATGAATAAAAGTGTAATACAACTAGATACAAAGATTAAAACATCTGATGAAAAAATACCTGTATCCCTTTGCTAGTAACAATTTTCTTCCCCAAACCATATATTTGTCTTATAAATTTTTATATATATCTGCAGATTCCAGTCTGCTCAAATGTGGACAGAGAGTGAGCATGGGAAGGGTGGAAGACACCATATAAATAAGTAGGTTAGAAGTCCTCGCTTTTCTCCCTCTTGATACTAGAAAAGAGGTCAACTACTAATGATTACATTCAACATTCTGTATCGCCATCTTGCTTATCTTGCAAGAAACTGAAAAGCTTTGTAACATCTACACAAATGCAAGTCTGTTGGAAACTGTATTTCCTTTTCAAGCAAAGAAAAATACTACTGTAATGAGAAATTCTAACACAGTAGGAGATTGTAAACCATGTCATATTTCTGAACCTTTACTATGTACCACCATGTTCCAATAATTATCCTATATAAGTATGGAAGGGGAGACTATCATGGGTTTTTTGTTCTCAATCATATCTAAAAGTATATTCACATGCTGAGCTCCCTTTGGCTTGTTCAGCCTACCGGGTGACACATCTGTTTCACATTTTAAGTCTCTTCAGCCTTCTAGGATGAACCCTGACATGATCCTAAGTGCGAAAGTTTTGTAAGTTTTACACATTACCCAGGACTGAATCTCTTTATACGTTTCAGAGAGTGTTAATATACCACCAGCCAGAGGTCTTCACATGTTTACCTATTTTTCAACCACTCGTGCAGAATTCTAATCTCCCAGTGTCTACCCCATAACCTTGAAGTGAGTTGGCAATATTTCTTCAGGCACCATGTAGAGAAATTTAATCCTAAAGTGAACATGAAAAATGGTGCGTGTACCACAAATTTTAGAGCTGCACTTCATGGATTCAGTTTGAAAGGAGAAATTATACATAGTTTTATGAACTATGAATTTTCTTTGAAGAGGCAAAAATGTTTTAAGAAAATTAGTTATTTCAAAGAGCATAAAAATGGTGCATTTATGGTTAATTAGAGACTATATAAAATTGTCATAGGACTATATTTTATTTTGATTCAAATGTGAACCTGCCTCTTTCCCTTTGCTTTACTCAATTTCAAGTGATGCATAATATGATGATAGATATTAATTTTTGATATGGAATTTTCTGTGAGTTAGAATTAAAACTGCACGCTCTCGTCATGAAAGGTAATGCATTTATTTACTCCTCCACGGGCTCCACGGTTTGTAAGCAGCCTCACTCTCTTAAGATCTAGTCGATGTCCCTGGGCCTCAGAGATTCACTAAGGAACTTGTTAAGGCCTATTTTCTGAGGGGTATTTGAAAAACTCATGTTTGCTTGCAAATCACTAATTCTTTTTTTTTTTTTTAATTCTGGGACTAGATGACAATATGGAGAATTCTGGAGACTCTTTGTGGTGCTTAAATCAAGAGGCATAAACACAAAGGGAGCAAATAAAGTCCTCTGGTAATTAAAGGAAAGCATTTTAACTTAACACTCTTAACTTATATAAAAAAGAAAAAAGTTATAGATAATTTAAAATGCTAAAGCGTGAAATGTTTACTTTATTTCTGATCTAAATTATAAGCTCGGTGCTAAAGTCATTGAGGCCAGAATCAATATCAACTTTTCCTCAGCTGAGTGTTTGCAACCCTTTGATTAGTTTTAGGAGCTGTGGTATGCTCTGCTCAAAATTCGCTTTCACGGCCTTCTCTTCTGGTCATGGATTATTTTAACAACAATAATAGGTATGTTATCACCTATATTTCTAAGCTATAAGTTCATGTCATGTGGCTTTCGGGCTGCTTCAACCTTTTGTCTATTATTTTCTGAAGTCCCTCTATTTGTGTGGGGCGGGTTTCTCTGGAAAGATCTTGTTTGAGTTCTGGGAATAACTTCTTGCATTGCTTGATTTGTGCCACATTTGAGAATTGTTTAGCCACTGTTTCTTTAAATACCCTTTGGCAGCATTCACACTGTGTTCTCCGGGATGAATATTCGTTTGCTTCCAACAGCATCCCCAAAGCCACAGTCAGCCACTTTGTGCTCCACACTTAGCCAGCGCAGGCTCACCTTACTTCACCAAGCTACTTCCAGACGTCTTTGCTTGTGCTCTGCCAAATGCCACCTGCACTGTGACGGTTCTACTTCACGTGCAGACTTTCAAGTAAAAATGAGTGTAGAGAGATGCCATGGAAGTGGAGTGACAGAAGCTCTCCAGCTCTAGTCCCTCTTACAAAAGTCCAGTTCGCAGTTCAGAGGGATAAGAGTACCTTGGTGACAATCTAGGAGCCCGGAGCAGTGAGGCTGAGGCACCCTTTGGACCACAGAGCCAAGAAAAACCTCACACATGTCAGAGTAGTATGTACCAGAAGGCTGGAAGTGAGCGTGTGCTGTCCAGAACACAGGAGGAGAGGAAGTACAGAGCACCACCTGAGAGAATATACACTGCATAGCCGTTCTGTAAAGCGGGACAGAGGGTCATTCAACCTGAAGTAAAGCCACCATGTAATCCAGTGATGCCACTTCTGGCAGTGGAGGCAAAGGAACGGAGACAGAGCAGTGAGTGGCACTGGCACCTGCAGCCCTCTCACTGTAGCACTAACCACAATGTCCAAGACACAGATCCAACAGAAAGGTCACTCACCAATAAGTCACACATGCACAGAACAAATATGTACATGTATGTCACCACTCAGTTTAAAAAAGAAAGAAAGAAAAAGAGAAAAAAATCCTCATATACTGGTACGAATTCTCAATGGTGAATGTGACCATGATGTGTATAAAGTGTACAAATAAAGATGCAAATTAAAATAAAATCCTGTCATTTGTGAAAATGTGGATGAACCTGGGTGAAATTCTGGTAACTAAAACAAGTCAGACAGAGAAAGACAGATAGGGCATGATTTCGCGGTCTGTCTAGTCTCCGCAACTTCATGTCATAGAAGCAGAGGATGGAGTCACTGTCCTCAAGGCTGAGGGAAGAGAGAGAGCTGTCAAAAGTTTCCAAGTTTCAGTGCCACAGAGGGAGTGTTTGCGGACCAGCTGTGCATCACAGTGATGGCAGTAAGTGAAGCCTGGCATTCTGGGACATCCAAGTGAGGGAAATGTTTCCTCATGAAGAGGATGACCAGGGGTAGTGGAGAGTATTGTGGCCAAACCCTTCTTATTCTCTGTCTCTCAGTCTCTCTGTCTCTGTCTGTCTGTCTGTCTGTCTGTCTGTCTGTCTGTCTGTCTCTCCTGGTGGACAAAAGGAGGCCATGCCCCTTTAAAAAAAACCATAGCAATGCACAGACGCAGGTGATGTAGACGACGCAGATGATGTAGGCGACGCAGATGACATAGACCAATCATACATTGCTAAATTCTGCTTCTGCTCTTGCAACCAATCATATCCTGCTGTGAACACTGCTCCAGCCCTCTCATCCAATCACATCCCAAGGCACCCTATGCGAATGCCGGTAACCTCCATGATATAGTAATTAAAAAAGAAGGTCCCTAACAAAGCAGTTGCCCAGTTGCGGTATTAATTCCGCATCACCACTCACAGTCCTAAGGCCGTCAGATTTCGGAGAAGGCATGGTAACCAGACCAGGCTAGATTACAGAGTATGCTGTTTCATTTCATTTGATCACCTCGTCCTGTAAAGGTAGGTTGAATTTTTATAAAAATTATACCAATATAGTCCATAGCGGAAAGTTAGCATTTGAAGAAAACCCTCATACTAGGAGCTATTACAGGGATGGCATGCAACTAAATCTGGTGGCTGTCCCCATTAGTACATGTCACCCTTTCAGAACAAATTTGCTTATACTCCTACATTTTACTCAAGTGCCAAGAAATGTTTCATCTCTCTGGATTCTCAACACACCTCTTCCAAATTAATTACAAGTTATGTCCCCTTTGCTACATTAATGCTAACAAGTCACATTATAGAAAGCTGAATGGCTTTATGTTTCCCTTACTAAGTTTTTAAAAGGGCAGCTGGATGATTATTTTACATGAGGAGAGTGCCTTTTGAATATAATATTTGTCCTGCTTTGTAACTGCAAGAGATGTCTATTTTTCATTTGGCAACCAGAAGAAAGGGTTACTGTAGCAGTAGATTTAAGCTTTCGGTCTGGTTGTGCATAATCTAATTTTTATATACTCTGCACAAATTGTAGCCACTTCATCAATGTCTTATTATTTTTTTCCTCTTAACAGTGCAATGACAGTGATTAATTTCTTAAGACTGGTAAACAAAAACCTTACTTTCGAAGTGATTAAAGTGGTCCTGCAAACTGCATGAGAGTTGACAAATCTATACACATCCTAATGCACTGCACACACTCTGGGTAGAGTGAGCTGTATGCATAACTGTTCCTGTAGAAAGAAAGAAAACAATATGCATCACTACAAGTTAATGAATGTTTTCCAAACCTAGTTACATTTCAAATATTAAAATAGTAGTCATCAATGCCACATGTGAGAAAGCTACAGAATTCTAAAGTATGGAATTCAATCTAAAAGACTATAAAATAATGTATTCCTTAGATAATATTCTTTGATTTTTTAAATTCCATGATAGTAGATTTATCTATAATGAAATCAGACGTAAACATCATCACAGCCAAATCATTTTGTGAACAAAATTGGGTACTTGTTTGTCTTGCCCAAGGAAATTTTACTTCTTTATGTTAGTGTTTGAAAATCTTTGTGTTTTTATCTTTGTTAGAAATCTGAAGTAAGCAATAACAATAAAGCCTATCAATTTATTTAATTTCCTTAACAAGTGTGTTTTCAAAGTACAAATATAGCTCATTTTATATTAGCCAAACAAGAGCAGTCTATGATACTTCTATTTCTGGAGAAGATATAAAAGCATTTTAAAAAGATAGGAGACAGATATAGAGGGAAGACGAGAGGGGGAGAGATCAAGAAATGAAAGAGAACCACAGATAGAAGATTCCTACTATTCCTGTTAAAGATAGGTTATAGTTTTTCTTTTTTTTTTTTAATAGAAACTGAGCAATAGTCCCCAACCTTAGGTACAGTGTCAAATTAAAACTGTGAAAATGAAGACATACTTTGTTCAGGTCACATAGAAAGACACAAAAGCATTTTCACTAATGAAACCAAAAATAATAAAGAAGTAAACAAACAAGTCAGAACAAATTATACTATAACAATCATGAAAAATGACACTATAATTCTCAATGATAAAAGTAAACAAGAGTGCTATGTATTTTTCAATATAATGATGTATCACTCAGCCTTTTGTTACTGAAACAAAACTGTGTGACACATATAAATTAAATAATAAAATAGAAAATTGAGGTTCATGATTTCAGAGGGCTCAGTCTATATCTGGCTATCTCCCTGGAGCCACATCCAAATGTATGGCCAAACAAAGCTGCTTAACTCATGATCTCCAAGAAGCAGAGAGCAGGAAAGAGCAGGAAAAAAATGGCTCCAGGGACCAAATAGAGATCCCAAAGTCACACCTGCAAGACACACCCAGACACAATCAGAAGTGTGTTATTAATCTCCTAAACATTTCTCAAGCCAATCATGTTGACAAGATTAACACAACTGAGTTTATTTTGTATTCAAAAACCGTGATGCTAGTAGATCTTTTAAGGTTTCATTCTTAGCAAATAGTTTACTTTGGTTCTAATTGAGACCCTCATAGTCAAATCTATCTGTATTAGAATTACTCAAAGATCGTTCTATTTTAAAACATATTCTCCATGAGAATTTGCTGAAAACAATTAGAGCTGTTCGTTTAGCTGCACGTGTGGTTATCTCAGGGAGTGGATTACAATTGGAAAAACGACAGTGTGACCCAAATCGCCTGCTAGTCAGCTTTCTTATTGCTGAGACCAATGAGTCAACTCCCAATTTTAAAGAAGGGAAGGGTTCACTTGGCTCATGTTTCAAAAGTTGTGGTCCTGATTGGTTAGACCCAAACCAAAAACACCATGACAAAAGCCACAGTGGAACAAGTGCTAGCTCACAGTTATCAGGAAGACTAGGGAAACGATACTGAACAAGTGGCCGATTCCATATACAGAGGCCAAAGGTGCACCGCCATAATTTGTGGTGACACACCTGGCTTTGTGCTACACCAGCCCTTCAGGAGTTTTGCAGCCATTCTTGTTGGAAGGACTCATAATCCCAGATCCTCTAAGGAAAAGCCAGCAAACAATACATGGATACGAGCTATAAAATGTGTTGAAATGAATCTTAGAATCTAGAAGAGTGTGTTTAGAACTCTGTACCCAGAGCTGTCTTCATACACTGAAATGAATCTACTTTCTGAACCACTAGATTGTCCAAGTAGTCAGGAGTGATGACCACTTTCCCTTTTGTTTGGAAAGTACACACACACACACCCCTTTTTGGTAGAATCTGGGGAATTTATTGGTCTCAAGTTTTGAAGAAGTTCTTATACAAAGCTAACCACAGAGACACAGAACAAATTTTACTAAGCAAGCATCATAGAGAATAAAGTTCAGAAAATCAGTCAAGTAAAGTTCTGGACACTACAGCATCAGACATAATGAAAACAAAAACAGTCGGTCTGATTTCCAAAGCTGCTTTACTCAAATGTTCACTTTACAATAAAATAGTATCAAATGTGCAAAGAAACAAGAAAGTATAGACTGTAGACAGGAAAGAAATGACTAAAAACTCCCTGAGAAAACTATGATATTAGATTTATTTGACAAAAAATTACATGTATTCAAGGAACTGCAAGAAAAAATATGTTTAAAGAACTAAAAGCGCATTACTGAAATGCATCCTCTCTGTGAGTGAGGTTTGAAAATTCAAGTCCTGTCTGGACAGTTTCCTGACTTAGGGAAATTCTGTCTCAGTGTAACAAATATGAAGACCAAGGGATACATATTAGTAAGAATAGCCTGGGTTCAATCCTCAGAACTTCTCTTAAAAAAAAAAAAGACTACAAACAGACATAGCAAAAGAAACTTGAAACATTTATAGCTAAGTGGATATACTCTGAGGCTGTATTCATAAGTGAAATAAGTAGGACACACGTGTATATATCATATAATTTCTCTTACATAAGAAACTGAAGGTGTAAATGAGGCCAAAAATATAGAATAGGTATTGTGAAATAGAAAATGTTCAAAGGAGAAAGGAAACTGGGAGATGGGGAAGGAAAAAGCAAAGCAGAAAAGAAGAGAAAAACCAATGGCAGAAAGGGGAAAATGGAAAGAAAACTTATGTATGTGGTGGGTAGCATTTGAAGGGCAGGCAGGGGAATGGGAAAAATTAAGAATCAAGATATACCATGTACAGGTACAAATTCTCAATGAGGAATGTGATCATAGTGTATGCCTAAAATGTATCAATAAATTAAATAAAGGGGAAAGAAAGACTACAAAAGAGAATGAGTGTAATGTGTCATTTAATAAAGAGAACAAAAGGGACATCAGAGTTAGAAGAAGAAAATGAAATAAATTGAAGTCATTGAGTTGAAACATTCAATGTTGAATGAAAATTTCACCAGAGGAGACACATAAGATTTGAAAATTTAGAAAATATAATCACCCAAGTTGAAATGATATAAAAATACATGTGAAGAAAAAGAAAATCAGAAATGCATAGCCTCAAGAACATCATGCACAAAAATTTCTGTATTATGAGTGCCAATGAAAGAAAGTACATAAAGAAAGGATGGAAAAAGTGCTTGAATGAATAATGTCCTAGGTCCCAAAGCCATATATATGTAAATTCAGTAAAAACACAGGAATTGAATTAAAGTTGCATTTAAGAGTATCTACTTAATACCACAGGAGACCATGACATGTGAACATTGAGGAAATATTAGGTCCTGTTGTAGGGGAATATAAAAGAATAAGACATGTAAACAAATATCAAATTGCCACATGTAAATACTACTTAATTAGGACTAAAACTGAAATGTAATTAAATTAAATGTAAATACCCCAATTAAAAACAGATGAATAGAAAAAGGTGAACTAAATTCCCTGGTCTAGTTTCATTTACTTGGGAATCCACCACTCTATACAATAAAAAAATAAGACAGGATAGTTCTTGGAAAGAATCTCTATAGAAATATGAGGCTAAATAAAATATTAAACAAGGATTATTAAAAACTAAGGACAATTTTTCAAGACAAAAGAGTCAACTGACCAAATAACCCAACAATTTTAAATATAGATAACCTCTTACAACAGAGCCCTAAAAATGCATGAAGCAAAAACAGCTCTAAGAAAGAAGTAGATGAGTCTACAATATTAGTTGGAAAACTCAGTACATCAATTTCAGTACTAGATAAGTACACAAAAAAACAGCAAGACATGGAAGACTCGAGGAAAGCAGCCAATGAAGAAAACATAGAGGTGTATGAAGAGTGCCTTCATAACAAAGGAAAGTACATCCCGCACAAGTGTACATGGAACTTCCTCCAGTGTGCATACACTGAACCTCAAAACACCTCCATAACATTTTAATGGGTTGAAATTATTGAAGTTGTTACCCAATCAAAATAAAATGAGATTAACACTAGTAATAAAAGCTTACTGGAAATTCACAGGGCATATGAAGATGAATAGCAATGTCCTGATTAACCAGATAATTTTTTAAAAATCATGGCAAAAATATGGGGTATATATAAAAATAGAATGAGCCACTGCCCAAAAAGTGCTGAGAAAGACCTTTGTTCTGTACTTGACAAATTATAAAAACATCTACGTTAAACCAACAATCTAGATATTCAGCTAAATAAATTAAAAAATGAGTAATATTATTTGAGAAATATTAAGACACTTCTAGAAAACTCATAATGAATCCACATAAAAAAGTGCTCTTTGACAATCAGAAAATTAAAACTTCATTCACCCAAAACAAGAATCTTACATCTCCTTGTAATATTTCAATTCTATTCCACATGATAAGCTTGTAACTTGAGCAGGTGTGAAATGGCTTGGTTTGTCACTCAAGAGATCCATTTCAGACAAGGAGAGGGCAAAAAATATTTTTGAATCACACAAGTTTCTTACAAGTGAAAAGAAAAATGATCAAACATTTTTACAAGAAATTAACATCTTCCAGTGCGATGCAAAACATTTCCAATGACATATCCTTACAAGAAAATCAGTGACAGCTTCTGCAAAGTGGACACTGCTCATCTACTACCTCGCATATTTTTACCTTATACATTCTGTGTGTAAGAACGTACTGTCAACCTGTACATGCTAGGGTTTCTCCTACAGTGCCTGTCAGGGTCCTCAGAGTGTCCGCGGTGGGGACCGGCTGACGGGGCTCCAGGACGCAGGACGCAGCACTAGATGGATCCGTTGATGACTTTGGGGTGGGGAGACGTGGGAGGCGCCCACAGCTTCTGAACCCTCCTGCACGTGGGAGCGGGCGGCATTCCGTGCCAGGAGTAGGACAACGACTAGTACCCCGTCATTGTAAATAAAATTAAGCCTGCGGAGTGGGAATCTTTGACTCATTTACGTCCATGGAGTCATTATCTTATTTGACTATAAGGTATCTGTTTTCTTTACAGTAGCAGCTCGTCAGGGACTTTTGAAGTTGAAGTTTCAGAGAAAATTAACAGCTTGAATTTTGCTCCAAGCGCACTGGGACAGCACACTTGCTTCCGTCCTCTCTCCCCAGCATTGTCGCTGCACATGTCATTTGAACCAGTGGATTCTGGGATTGAATAAACTTGGTGAAACTATCGTGTTTATATTTTCTGTGATATTATCTTATAAAATTAACAAAAATATGCAATTGTGTCGCCTTGTATGTAAATAGTTGGACTGGAAAGAGGTAAAAGGAAGAATTTTTTTTCCCTTTTAATGAGTCATATAACTATGGTATTAAAACTATCTGTGCTTTTTCCAGAAGTGGACTGTAAGAAAACTGTATTTTGGTTATAATCATAAAATATAAATGAACATATCAGTGGTGTAAAATACGGTACAAAGTGTAATCCTTGAATTAATTTTCATGTGTATGCCTATGTCATATAATACGAGACTAAAAATGTAGGCTTTGGTTCTTCACATATTGCACAAATAGCCTTGTCTGAAAAGTAATTCCTCAGTTGTAAATACAGTATCTATTCATCCCTTGACAATATCAAAGCCTGCCAAACATTTTAGAACTTGAAACTGCACAATTCTAACGGCTAGTTGTGATGGTTGGTACTGGAGAGAATGAAGTTAGAGAATCTCAAGGGGCAGGTAAAACTAACTAGGACTAAAACAGCCAAGAAAATCAGTTACACACATTCATTTCTAAAGAATCTGTTTTCACTATATGTGTTGCATAAAATCAGGTGTCTGGCAAGATTTAATACATTGGATATAGTTTTTTCAAGCATTCTTCTTGGAAAATGGGTAGGGTAGATCAGAGTCGCACCAGAGACTCAAAGTATCATTTTCAAAAGTCACCAGTTTCCACTGAGTGTGATAGACAGCCGAGAACTACTGTGACTCCAGAGTAGTTTACTAAGAGAGGTGAAGGTAGCTACAAGACACATACATTCATCTCCCTCTCCTCTTCTTCACCAGTTTCCAAGACGAGGATGTAGCTAATTGACTCAGCAATGCTAAGTCTCTAAAAGCCTCATAAACTAAAGTTTTCCTCTCTGGCCTAGAAGAACAGAATTCTATCTGACAGAGACCCTGAGTGCTTGTAAATCTGAAATTTCTGTACCCTTTCCTAGCAGAGGACTACTGACTGACATATCAACTGAGAATCACTTGTAAAAACAATTCTCTCTTATTTGAAATTTTCAGTGAGGCAAGACAGAACTATTTCTACCCACTATAAAATAAATGGCAGTATAAAAATGAATCTGTTAACTTAATGTGAAATACATATTCTTAATGGAAGTGATTAATGGAGCTTGCCTGGGGAAGGAAGATAAAGAAGTGGATCCCATAGTTACTTTGTTTTTCCTCTTGTCTTTAGCATCAACATAGAATCAAAGTCATGAGTTAAAATCAAAGTGTAATGTTCTGCTTACTCAGGCTTAATCTCATAATTAATCATACTCTCCTTTGTATGGTACATGATGTCCACAATTTAAAAGATGCTAATTCATAATGCCAGCCCTCTTCAGAAAAGCAGAAAGTCACAGTCATAAACTCATTGGAGAGCTTGAGGAGTTCTGAGATTTCTGATTCTTCCCATCTATGAGGATGAACCAGTAATGTGTTTTCCCTATTAATTCATAGTGTGAAGTATAATATATTGAAAAACTATCTCATATTTGACAAAGGAGCTAACACTCTCAAAGGGGGAAATAGCTTCTTTAATAAATGGTGCTAGAAAAATTGGGTTTTCCCCTCCAAAGATTGATACTATTAATTAATATTTCACCATGGAATAAATTAAAATCAAAGAGAATCAAAGATCTAAATACTAAAACAGAAATACTAAGCCTGATTGGAAGTAGGTTAGGTAGAACTCTGGAAGACATTGGCATAAGAAAAGACATTACAGAGCCAGAGATTTAGCTCAGTGGTTCCAGCACCTGCCTCGCAAGCACAAGGTCCTGAGTTCGATCCTGGTGACCACATGGAATGCTGGGTGTGACGACTCATGCCCACCATCCATCAATACCACATACCACTGTGCCGGGCATGGTGGCTCAAGCCTGTAATCCCAGCACTCAG
>PVIC010026203.1:0-24668 GCA_004025085.1 Thryonomys swinderianus | reverse complement strand
TCAGGCTGGCCCTGAGCTCACTATGGTGCCCAGGTAAGCCGCCACGAACTCAGCAATCCTCCTGTCTCTGCCTCCCGAGTGCTGGGATTACAGGCGTGAGCCACCACGCCCAGCATTATATGTGGTAACCGGGGATCGAACTCAGGTCCTTGCGCTTGCAAGGCAGGCGCCGGAACCACTGAGCTAACCCTCCGGCCCTTAATAGCAATTCTTGCTGTCTCCATTCAGTGAGAGGGTCACATGGAGTAAGATTTTTATACATTCAGGAATAATGTGGTCACAACCACAGCTTCTCAGGGTCTCAAGAGGTGAGAGGCCCCACACAGTCACACATATGGTATCATATAAAATCATTCACCTTTCACTGTTTGAAACTAATGGATTCTATACCATGTCCAGAGTTCCAAGCCTTACAATAGTTGCACGTGGTTGTACTGGTTTGTTGATTGTTCAACAAAACAATATAGCTGAGCACTTGCTTGTGCATGCCATTCCCAGGGTCTTCTAACAGCAAGTGTGGCTTTTCAGTGTTTTCTTGGCGTCAGTTAATGTCACATACTTGTAACGTCTCTGTTACCATTTATTTAATAATAAGAGAAGCTTCCCACGTGTAAAGAGAGGAAGTGCTGAAAACAAAGGAGGTAAAGTAACATCTCTGATTAACAGTCAGATGTTACAGACTTGAACTCCTTGAGGAAAGAACTGGATATTGACCAGTTCATCCCTAGCTCCTGGGGCTGGGCCTGGCTCCCAGTGGGTGCCCAAACACACATGCGGGGTGAATGAATGAATTATTCCTGTCATGACCTGCACCACTACTTCACGCCGTTGCATGCACAATGTAATATTATTCATAGCTCCACACCCAGTCAATCCCTGAGGGTGCCTCCTCACACTCAGCGTCAGTTTGCTGGGTCGCACGGTGTTTCACAGCCCACTCAAAAGGCCAGTGCGTGTGCAGCTATATAGCATACCTTACTCTCACACTCTCACTCTCCGTGTCACTGCACCGCTGCCGGGTCTGTCAGTGTGACCCAGGGCGGGAGACTCACACAGCCCCACACAGCGCTTGGGAGGTTCCGTCGGTCCTAGAGTCACCCTGCCACACTTTCCCACGCTGTATCGACTTGACTGTGCGGGGCTAGACCTGAAGTGACTCTGTGTGTGTGTGTGTGTGTGTGTGTGTGCGCGCGCGCGCGTGTGCGTGTGTGTGAGACAGAGACAGAGACAGAGAGATCCCACCCAGTGCAGTGTGACGTGGAGCTCCCCATGCCCGACCACGGCGTCTCAGGGGTTCACCCACGGCGACAGGGTTTCTGGACACCAGCCCGGACCCCAGAGCCACGTCGCCTCCGGCCCGCCGCCCTCACCGGGTCAGGTCCCGCAGCCGCGCCTCCTCGCCGAGCAGGTAGCTCCTCAGCAGTGCCAGCAGCCGGCGCTCGGGCGCCAGGGCGCGCGCCACGCTGGTCAGCGCCGAGAACTGGTCTTCCCGCGCGGCGGCCCCGGCCGGGTCCCCGACCCCGACCCCGACCTGGAGCACCAGCACCGCCAGCAGCGCGCCCAGCGGCGCGGCGCAGACCATCGCCGGCCCGCCGCGTCCCCGCGGTCTTCTCCCTTCCGGGCTCCCGGAGCGCCGCTCGCCCCGCCCCGCCCCGCCCCGCCGGCCACGCCCTGTGCCTCGCGACACCCCTGCCCCGCTCCCCCCCCTCCCCCGCTCCTCGGCTCCTCAGGGTGCTTGCCGGACCCTCGAGCTTCGCCCGGCTGCCTTAAGCCGCGGCGTGGAAGGTGTTTCCGTTGGGCGGGTCACACTCGGGGAAACTGAGGCACAAGGAAGGTGGAGGCTGTGCAACATCGCCCCCAAAATATTCACGCACACCCCGCGGTCGGGAGTGGAAACTGAGACAGCCCTGGACCTTGATGTGGAAAAAGCAAGAGGAGACTGAGGTGCGGTGCTAGTGGTGAAGGTGAAGCGGAGAGAGACAGTGGTTTCGCAGAGGATGTGACCTCTGAGCAATCCTGAAGGACGAATACGACCAGGGCTTGCAGCTCAAAATGCTGCGGTCTTGGGGCGCAGCTCTCCACAGTAGGCCTGTAGTGAACCGCAATGCTATATCCTAATAGGCCATGTTAACCCCCCATCTATTGCCTAGGCAGTATTCTTTTTATTTTCCTACCACAAATGTTAGCATTGATGTTACTCTGCGGTGGACACAAAAATGTAGCAGATCTATCCCTGGTCTCACAAGTGGAGGCAAAAATGTACACACACACACACACACACACACACACACACACACACACAGTGCTATCAAGGTAACAGAGGTCTGTGCAGTGGTGCAGCCTTGAGGAGGAGCCTGTCCTGAGCACTGGGTGGGGGAGGATGTATGTTGGTCCAACAGAAAGAATTGTCTGAAAGATGACAAGGAAAGGGAAGGGGAAGGTACCGATGGGTACCAAGGGGTGGAGATGGAACATAGTTTGAATTCCAAAAATATTGAAAATTTCCTAGTGGTTGGGTCGTAGGGTTGTGACACTTATATTAAGAAACATAGCTGGGCGTGGTGGCTCATGCCTGTAATCCCAGCACTTGGGAGGCAGAGGCAGGAGGATTGCTGAGTTCGAGGCTTGCCCAGGCTACAAAGTGAGCTGAGGGCCAGCCTGAACTACAAAGCGAGACCCTGTCTCAAAAAAAAAAAAAAAAAAAAAAAAAAAAAAAAAAAAAAAAAAAAAAAAAAAAAAAAAAAAAAAAGAAAGAAACATAGCCATCTGTCTTCCATGGAAAGCCAATGAAATTTCAGAAGTGACAATGATAGTAACAACAGCAATAGTAAAAATAATAAATACTACTGAGTGTTTCCTGTGTGGTAGATGATGTCTGAAGCCTTTTTACATATATTAACTCTCTAGCCCATGGCACAGATAATACTACAGATCATAATACAATTAGAAGATTAAGAAGCAGAAGAGATAAAAAGCTGACCCAGTGTTAATCGCTTGGGAACAACATGCAGGAGTGTCTTGGTTAACCAGATCCACAGAAAATAAAACCTCCTGATTTGCACCATTAGCCAATTCCTGTGGTACAAATTCTCCCGTAGTGGCCAATTTCAGTATGCCTAGATATCATCACAGAATGTGGCTGGGTAGAGATGCTGACAGTTCTTGTGAGCTGGTGTGAGGCGGCTCCAGCTCACTATTGCTTGTGGTGCATCTGGAGATGTTCCCCTTCAGAGCCTGCCTTCAAGGAAGGACTAGTGCACAGCGGCTGTGAATGTGGTCAGAGAAGTCTCCAGCTCCATCAGGGTCTGTCCTGCAGCAGGGAGCGACCTCACCCAAGGTCACTTCCCTGTCTGAGGAACAGTGAAATGAGTGGTTGACCATGGCCAACAGTCAGTACCACTAACTGCAGCACTCATACAACCTTGCTCAGAGATCAGTCAGGCTTCACTGATCTCTTCCTTGGTCCTTTCCTGGTTTCTCTCCCCTTGACAGATGCTGATTCTAATAAACATCTTGTACCTCAAGCTCTATCTCGGCATCCAATCGGTCACATCTACTCAAGCAATGTGCTTGGTCGGTATGTAGTAGAGCAGGGAATTAAATCCAGACAGCACAGGTCCAGATTCCATTTTCTGAATCACTACCGGTGGTAGACTTAGTATGAAATTTTTAAAAATCTAAACTTGTACAAACCCTTTCCAAGGCCCTTGGTCTTGGGTGGTCTTGGTTATCTGTGTTTGTAAATTTTTCTGTGTTTGCAAAAGAAAGCTATTTTAATCACAACTGGTTGTCTTTTTACTCTGACTTCTTTGTCACACTTCCCCTCATAACACTTCCCTGTCTGGTAGGAATACTGGAATGGCCTCTGTGTGGAACAGTTGTGGCAAACCTATGGCATACGTGTCATCGTGTTTTTTTTTTTAAAGACAAAAGTTGTAGTGTGGCACTTTGCAGTAAATAAGGGGGTTACAGTTTTTACATGTTTAAACAATTTTAAACAGGAGCTCTTTAGATGCTCAAGTAGGAGTAAAATTTGCATCTTCCTGCCTCAATTTCCCTGACTGCTGGGATTATAGACAGGGGATACCACATTCAGTTTTTAGCTTAAGTTTTAAGAATATGAATATATTTGTTTTAGCATGTTATTGATCTAATGGGATTCAGCTTACAAGTCCTGACCTGCCTTTGTGGCTGTGAATTTTCAAACTCTTCGCAATGCTAATTGGACTTGTCCCACTGACACATACCCATCTCTGGTTCCAGATGTGGACAGAGGTCTATCTCATGCTTCTCCAGACTGTTGGATACTCTTGAGCATCAGATCCATGCACGACTGGCTCCAAGGTGGAGCCCAGGAATCATGGTCTTTGCTCTTTGTGATCTGATGCTTGCTGGTTCCTTGAAGCTCCCGTTTGTGTTTCTCTGGCCAGAAAACTGGGGCCTCAGTTACCCATTCTGCTATGCAGCTTCTCAGCACTACATCCATCCAAGGCCAAATGACAGGACATAGTCCTCAAATGCCTGCTTTATGCATCTCTTTAATCTTCCTCATGGCCAGAACTTATTGCACTATGATATTTTATTTTAATGTCTTATTGGGAAGACTTTTAAAAGTCATTCTAGGGCCGGAGATTCAGCCCAGTGGTTCTGGCGCCTGCCTCGCAAGTGCAAGGTCCTGAGTTCGATCCCGGTAACCACATAGAATGCTGGGCATGGTGACTCACGCCCACCAGCAATCAATACCACCCACATACCACAATGCCGGGCGTGGTGGCTCACGCCTGTCATCCCAGCACTCGGGAGGCAGAGACAGGAGGATTGCTGAGTTCGAGGCTTGCCTGGGCTACGTAGTGAGCGCAGGGCCAGCCTGAACTACAAAGCGAGACCCTGTCTCAAAAAAAAAAAGTCATTCTAAGTAACAACAGTGTTCCAAGTTCATTTAGAACCAAACCAAATTAAGCTTTAAATTATGCTACAAATACAAATAATGATATGACATCAGAACAAACATTTTCTTAACACAGCTACATTTGTAAAGACTCAATTTCCAGCTTGGAGTTTAGACAACTGGTGGGGTTTTTTGTTTTGTTTTGTTTTACTTTTGAATCTATTATCAGTGATGGCCAACTTTTCAGAGACCCCCAAACTGTAACCCCAAACCTACTTATTTTTCACAAAGTGGCAACACTATAGCTAAACCTAAACACTGAGGTTTTAATTTAGAAAAAAAAGTTTACATTTAATATCTTTTGTCTTAAAGGAAAAAGAACACAATAACACACATACCATAAGGTCATCACCACTGATACAGTTCCTATACTGTTAAACCATCCCTATTTCTGAATGTCAAAAAAGTGAAAAATGTTTATTATCTTTGAGGAAATATTACTCTAATTAGATCTTTTAGTGCAGAAAATAGGATAATTGAGGTAGAAATAAAAAGACTGAGGAATAGGTCAAGATTTTCAAATATAAAGGCAGGAAAAGAGAAAAGGTTCCCCCAAAAGAATCATCACTAGGACTGGGGATTTAGCTCAAGTGATACTGCACCTACCTTGGAAGCACAAGGGCCCAAGGTCAAACTCCAGTATCACCAAAAAAAAAAAAAAAAAAGCATTATCAGCTTCACTTTATGCAACCTGTCCTATTCACTGCACTCTAGGCATGCTGCTGGCCTTTGGTCACCTCATTTCTTGCTCCTGCCAAGCTCTTTCTGATTTATACATAACTTCTGGACAACTTTTACCCTTTGAGTCATTTCCTTGGGATTTTTCTTCTTCTGGGGACTGAATCTAGGGCCTTCACACTTAACTACAACTCCAGCCCTTCTTGTATGTATGTATGTATGTATGTATGTAGTACTGGGGAATTAAACTGAGGGCCTTGTGCTTCCAAGGTAGGTGTGGTACCACTTGAGCTAAATCCCTGGCCCCTGAGTTTTTATTTTGACACAGGGTCTCACAAAGTTGCCAAGGCTGGCCCCAACTCTATGTTCTAGTCACAGCCTGCAGTAGCTGGGGTTGCAGGGATGCACTAAATTGCTCTGCTCTGGATCTGTATCACAGCTTTCAAGGGGATTTGTATGCATGTTTGAATTAAGAACAATTCATTAATTGATCTTCAAAGTTTCTTCCAATGTTAACAGACTTTGCTTATAAAACATTAAATTTAGAGTATGTAACTTTGTGTCCCTACCATTTTTTACAGAGCCTGGAACTCAATAAATAAGTCCTCAACTTGTGAATGAGTTCCATTCCTGGAGAACATTTGTAAATCAGATTTTTTCTTAAGTCTGACAAAGTGCTGTTTATACAGCTTTGACACAAATATACAAGGTCAAGCATAAAAAAACCAAACACATGCAAAAATACAGTAAGTTCCATACTATACTGTGGGGGAATACACACTATCAAACTGTACTGTAAACACACTGAGCAGAACAGGGATAATGTCTGACAGACATATAGGCAACTTTCACAATGTGTTTGCATCTAGGAATGTTCCTAATGCAAGATCCATTAGTATCTATAAATTTTGCAACTTGAATGTATGTAAGTTGAGGACTCACTGTATATTTTTGTTGAACAAATATGTCTGTATTTAGAAGGCACAAGTTCAAGTCCTTATTTACCAGCTATAATTCCTTAGGAAAATTACTTCTCTGATCCTCCACTTTTTAAATTTTTTTTAAAACTGGGTGTTGAATCTAGTGGATACCACTAAGGTATATCCTTATATCCCCCATCATTAAAAAGTGGTTTTCCTTAAGGTAAGATGTCCTTAAGTTGCCCAGGGTTTTGAACTTGTGATTTTTCTGCCTCAGCGTCCTAAATAGCTAGGATTACAGGAGTGCACCATCTCATCTGGCTTAAAATTATTATTTTAAAGATGAAAATAATAATTATCCTATTCCTGGATCCCAAGAGCTGATGTGGAAAGTAAATCATGTTTGTGAAAGCTTTTGTCATGATTCTATGTTGAAGAAATATTACAAGATATATCATGTACAGGTAGAATTTTTAAATGTTGAATATGATCATAATATATACCTAAAACGTACCAATAAAATTTATCTTCTAAAAAAAACCAGAAAGGAATAGTCAGTCCTTCAAACTTGAAGACAGTTTTTCTCCAGCAACTCAATAGGAAGCTTATTAAAACATAACATGAAACAAACAACAAACATTTTTAAAATCACATATCCATTCAAAGTTGATGGGAGCCGGGTATGGTGGCTCACGCCTGTAATCCCAGCACTCGGGAGGCAGAGACAGGAGGATTGCTGAGTCCGAGGTTTGCCTGGGCTACATAGTGAGCTCAGGGCCAGCCTGAACTATAAAGCGAGACCCTGTCTCAAAAAAAAAAAAAATTCAAAGTTGATGGGAATAACATGCTTTTAGGAAAATTTGAAGCACTCCCATAGTGCCCCCTGGTGGGATTTAGAAGTCTCCTCATATTTTTGCTGTATCTGTTGATTTAACAGACTAACATTAATATACAGATAGCCTTCCATATTCATATGTTCCACATTTATAGATTCAATCAAGGTATACTGGAATAGTCAGAAAAACTGTGTCTTTACTGAATGTATACATTTTTTCTTATCATTATTTGCTAAATAATAAAGTATAGCAATTATTTACAAACCTTTTTGTTTTTGAGACAGGGTCTTGCTTTGTAGTCCAGGCTGGCCCTGAGGTCACTATGTAGCACAGGCAAGCCTCAGACTCAGCAATCCTCCTGTCTCTGCCTACCGAGTGCTAGGGTTACAGGCACGAGCCACCACATCTGGCATTGTGGTATGTGGTATTGAATGCTGGTGGGCATGAGTCTCCACACCCAGCATTGTATGTGGTTACTGGGGATGGAACTCAGGACCTTGTGCTTGTGAGGCAGGAACCACTGAGCTAAATCTCCAGTCCAAACTTTTTTTTTTTTTTGAGAGAGGATCTCACTTTGTAGTTCAGGCTGGCCCTGAGCTCACTATGTAGCCCAGGCAATCTTTGAACTCACAGCAATCCTCCTGCCTTTGCCTCCTGAGTACTGGAGTATAGGCATGAGCCACTACACCCAGCATTGTATTCACAAACTTTTAATTTTCCTCTCACTATGGGAGGTAGTGCTAACATGGTCAAATAAATTAGGTCAAGTGAAGGAGAGAAAAAGAAAAGGAAACTGAAGGAACTTTTTCATATGTGATGTTGGGAGTCAAACCCAGGACTCAGATATGCTAGGCAAGTGTTCTGCCATTGAGCTACATTGCCAGCCCCTAGTTATGGAACTTGTGAAGAATTCATCAAGAAATATTTACTGAGCACTGAGCCAGAATATTTAAACTTTAAGTACATCATAGGATATGTCATGAATAAAGACATTCAGTTTGAGTAGTAAGCTTTATAAACCGCATAGTATCTAAGATAAAAATTACACAGAAACTCACACCAATAAAGAGAGCTGTTTATTACTGATAACACTTCATTTGACTCCACCACAAGAAATACACACACAAATACATAAAGTGCGAATTCTCACAGGCAGTAGTTTATAATTCACCCTGGTATTTCTGTAGAGAAGAAAATGAGATGTTGACAAAAACTGTTAAAATAAGGGTAAAATTTTGAACTACTGCTACACATTTAGAAAAATAACTCATTTCTAACTGTCATATTTAATGATGTATACTAAGAGTTTATTTTAGCCTACAATAGGAAGGCCTCACAATATACAGAAACAGACTTTCATTTTGTGATATAAAGTAAGACGCATGATGTATCATAACAGGCAAAAACAGAACAAATAGTCCTGAATTGGTTGTAACTATTAGTCAGCTCCAAATCACACTTGGACTAGTGATATCAAATCTACATGGATACTTTCTTAGCTTTTCTGGCCAGCAGCTTGCTTTGGATGTAAAATGCTGGGCATTACATTCAACTTCCACATAGAAAGAGGGTCTGCTATTCCAAAAGAAACTGAGTATTACATCACTTACAAATTTCAGTAATGCATCATCTAAAAAAGCCAAATTAGAAAAATTTTAATTCAAAAAAGCTATTTGCTTCCTTAAAATAAGTTCTCTTAATTCCTATTAAAACACATTAAACACTCTATAACTATACTAAATTAGGTATATGGATATGAAAAATTACAAATCATGCTTCTTACTCTCAGGGAGCTGACAGACAAGTGAGAGCTATTTTTTCTCTTTCTCTCTCCCTTTTTTTTAGGTGGCAGAAATTGATGGGTGCTTCTTCTTAGTCAAGAAGTACCAGTAAGTTAAAGAGAAGACTGGCCAACATCTTAGACTGTACAATAAGTTTCAGTAGTGACATCACTGTTTCAAGTCAGTTTCATTTAGGCTTAGTAATTTATAAGGTCAGTTTCTAAAGTGCAGAGAATATCCTTAATATATCCTATGCTCACCTCTCTCCCACTAGGGTCGCTGTGTGTATCCCCAGGGATATACAGGACTGGGCATGCAGAGGTTAGGACAGAATACTGAGAGATCACATGATAAACAGTGTACTTTACTGGCAGCCCCAATTTCAGTGAGGACTGAAGGTACCACTTCTATATTACTTTATTAAGATGAATGTAAAATTTACTTACAATATAACGTCAGGACACAAAATTTTATGTCAGTGGCAGGCTGCTTCTGATTTTTTTTTTTTTTTGAGACAGGGTCTTGCTTTGTAGTTCAGGCTGGTCCTGAGCTCACTCTGTAGTCCAGGCAAGCCTCGAACTCAGCAATTCTCCTGCCTCTGCCTCCTGAGTGCTGGGGTTACAGGCGTGAGCCACCAGGCCTGGCACTGTGGTATGTGGTATTGATTGCTGATGGGCGTGAGTTACCACACCCAGCATTGTATGTGGTTCGGGATCAAACTCAGGACCTTGCGCTTGCAAGGCAGGTGTTGGAACCACTGAGCTAAATCTCCAGCCCAGGCTGCTTCTGATTTTGCTCTCAGGCCCCTTCCCCATTCATGCTCCTCTGCTTTAGGGTTCTGCTGGTGGAAAAAAATTGAGAAGCAAATTCTAGGCATGTCGCTTTGTCCCTGTCTTAATCACTTCATTTATTTTTGTAGGTTCTCTTATTAAGTAGTTTTGAATTAACAAGGAAGAAAGGTGACTTGGTGTAGTAAATGTTTGAAAATAATCCACACTAAATTTGTTTCACACTGGAATTAAAGCTACGCTTTGTAAAGAGTCAGAAAACAAGCCATTCGTTTATTTACATTTAGACTTCATATGACTTAGAGTAAAATGCTTTGGGGAAAGTATGTGAAAATATTTGAGGAAATTTTATGTTTTTGCTCTCTGAAGTATAAGGAAACTAATATAAAATGCTAGATCAACTGACCATTTGGGTATGATTGCTCCCTTATCCATTTTTAGAGCAAGTTCAGAAAACCAGTGAATTTAAAGGATTTTCCTAAATTAACATAAAGCAGTATCAGACAGAACAAAAACAGACTATGAAACATTTAAATTACTTCTTCAATAATTCTTACATATTCTGACAATGAAATAAAAAGTCTGTAAACAGTTTATGAGTAAGCTTAAAGCATTTTGAATGACTATAGTTAAGATTTCTTATTAGTGAGGTAACAGAGTAATAGCTTTTCACAGTTAGAAAATGTTGAAGAGTGCTTAGGGAGAGAGGCAGGTAGAGAGAAAAAGCAAACATATCTAGCAGAATATGGGCTTTTTTCAAACATTACAAACATCAAAGGAAGACATATGGAAAAAATATCAATAGCAGCAGTTCATAGAACAACTCCTTTAGATTCCAGCTAACATGTCTGTTATATCAGTATGCAGATGTAACAAAGTATCCAATCCCTCAGAATCTCTTTGCTGAAGTTACTCTATCCAAATAACAATATTTTATATTTAAAACAAACACTCAAATATTCTATAATGCCATACATTCTTTAAGAGGTACAGAATTGTGTTCAAGCCTCAATTCTCAAGGTCAACTAGAAAATAACATCCAAGCAGGTCTTCATGCATTGCACTCATGCACCTACTACTCAAAATATACAAAAATTATCTTGTGGGCTAAATTCTTATAGACAAGGAGTCAAACCCAAATGTTACCATCAGTGCTTTTTACAATGTGAGCTTTTATTCCAATCTGAATTTTCTAAAAAGTGCATAGCAAGAAAAGAACCTTTAAGAAGTCATTTAGTATATCCCTTAACATTAAAAAATTTTTATTCCCTTAAAAACAAAAATGATTTCAAATGGGAGATTTTGAGAAATTCTGCCCCCAAATTCTTAAATCTTAAATATTTCATGCTGTCTTTTTCCCTCTGATCTGTCCTCCTCCTTAGAGATGGAGAGTATGACATTAGTACTTGAGTCCTTCAATAAAAGCCTCAGTGAATAACTTATGACTTAGTAAATAATCCCAACAACTTTCTCCATTTTAGAGTTAAATGATCATAATTCTTTCAACTTTTTCCTTTAACCTTTTATTCCTTTTTATTTTTGCCCAATCTCCTCAAATGATTCTGGACACAACATCTTAGCAGGAATTTAATCTTTAATAGAAACACTTATTTTTCACCTCTTAAAACTGGCTTGTTTTTAGTGAGCTCTAATAAAGGAAAAAATAGGCTCACTGTCTGCTCATTATAATAAGAAATAAATACAAATGGACAACCTTGCCCACAGTTTATTCCCTACCTTTGTGGTGTTAGGTTTATTCTTCACAAGAAACATTTCTTATGCTGTCTTATTGGCATTTATATTATCTATTTTTACTGTTTACTTCCAATTTATGTTTTGACCTTGGCCCATTCTTTTATTTTCCCCTGCAAAAAAGTTTTTATTTACATGTTTAATTAAAATGCATATATTTCTGAGATTGTTCACAAAGAAAGAGACAAACAATACAGTGCCCACAACTACACCCATAGAACACCTCTGCCTGCTGGGGTGTCACCGAATTTATGCTGATGGCAATGTTAAATATCCTGCTTAAATATACTCAAGAGTTTGGGGAGAATCAAATAGTGCTCTCAATCTATATACTTTAGACATTAATATTTTTTAGAGAAGAATCCAAACTTCAAAGACTTTTCAACTTGAGATAGTTTCCATGTTGCACTAAAGTACTCAAATAAAACTGTTCTCTTCATAGGAGAATGACAATCATGACGTGGTTCTAGTGATTATGAATAGGCTAGTATGTACATTTAGCCTTATTTTGTTCTTTGGTCACAGAAACACAGATACTAAAGCCAAATACAATGTTCTTTATATATATATATAAAACATTGTTCATACCACTTTGTAGAATATATGCCTTTTCCTAAGTTACAATCTACATTCCTAAAAGCTAACAAAAGCATTTTTCACATTTTTAAATAAAAAAAAGAAATTCTACACATTTCTTCTCCAGTACAAAGCTTTTGAAAACAAATTCATTCAGGAAAAGCAGTGTTCTACATTTAGCTAGCTGTCTATTATCTATAATCATACAGATAAAGCATACTAGAGATAAAATAAGGAACAAACTAACAATAGTGGCAATGCAATAATTTGAAAGTGATGTTTAAATTACATGAGCTCAAGCTAAGTTAGCTGACAGCTAAGACTCTGACTTAATCAATATTCTAATCAGTTCAGACTTTACTTTGTTAACACTAATTTTTAAGAAAATAAATTCTCTGTATCAGTGATGTTCCTATGGGCAATTTCTTTAGGTGCTTACACTCAAAACCTTGTTTTTGTTACCCCAGCTATACATATGTATTTTTCAATTTAGACAAGAAAAGATAGATATTACAAAGATTAAACAGCAATTCTCTATTAAGTCTTTTCAGAAGACTATTAAATCAACCACAAGTGATTTTCTTAAAATTTTTTTGTATTAAAAACAAGTAGAGTACTCATGTGATCGGAAACTCCACAGAAGTCAGCAAATATTAGAATAACTTGGATATTGATCTTAAACAGTAGCTTTAGTGTTTCTTAGTTTTTAAAATCTGGATGCTTTATTAAAATTAGCATTCCTTCATCAGATAAGGGAATAAAACTACTCTCAAAAATGTTATTCCAAAGTTAAGACTGTCAAGTAAATTCAGAGCTCATTTATCAGTGCAGAATTTTTTTCTTTACTCAAAGGGTAGAATTACTGACACAAACCTATCTTCAGTTATGTTAAGCCTGCTTTTATTCAGAGCAGTTTTACAATCACAGTATTTTAAAATCAACAACTCACTTGATGTAGAGGAGGCACCTGTACAGTTTGGAAAATTTTCTGTAAATATCTGAAAATTGATAAAATTGTATTCAGTACAGGAACACTGTTTCAGTTCACACTACATTTGAGAAGGCACTAAGAAATTTGATGAGAACAAAGTCACAATGAATGTTGCCACTATTGTTTTCTGTTCAGTCAATGTCAGTTTTAAATACATACAGTAAATTTACATTGCACCAAGGGCACCAAAAACAGATACGAACACACATAGTGTAACATCTGTACTAAACTAGAAATGCTAAATATCCTATTACAAACAGTTTAATCTGTAAATTAATACCTATAATGACACTTTTCCATAATGATGTAGGAACTTTACCATTTCTTTCCATTTTTATGGATTAATTTTCTTAACTTATCCTATAACTATGTAACATTTACTTGCCTTTTTTAAAAACCATGCTATACACAAATATGAGATATGGATTTCTAAGCTTAATCAATCACACTTTACTGAGACAACTCACTTTTGTTATGTCTGCATTAAAGGAAGAATGATGTGTTACCAGAACACTTTTAATGTAATGATTTTCATTCAACAGTATTCACAAATCTGAATCATTTCCCCTCATTCACATTTCAAATTTATACTGTTTGTTCAGTCAACTGAACAAAAAGAAAAGAAAGAAATGGAAAGGAAAAAGATAGTTGGCTAAATGAGACAGAGAATGGTAACAGTAGGTTCAGCGCATGGAGTTCTTGGTGGTTCTTCTCCATGTGCCAGTACAAAGTCACAGTGCACGGACGTGCACTACACAGAACGCCAGATCAGTCCATTCTTGCTGGGCTCAAGAAAATTCTCTATTAGAGCTTCAATGAGTTTCTTTAATTCTTCTTCCAGGAAGGCAATGTCACTAAGGAAAAAGATTGAGAACTTAAACATTCTTTATTTTCATAGGCTTAAAATGTGTTTAAATTATTTTAATTTTTAGGAGCATATACCTGATCAGATGATCAATTAATTGATAAACACTCAATAAAACAAAATATGAGCCCGAAAATTACATACAAAGAAAACACTCTCATAAATAGAAATTGAACTGCATTACTGGAACTTGGCACATGATAAGGAATGACTTATAGTAGTATAGCTAAAGTATTTTATAAGTTGGGTAACTTAATAATACTGAAGTATTATTGTAAAAGATAGTTTAGTTAGTTGGCTTCTGAATAGGCAATTAGCTAGAGAAATAGGCTAAGGTAGAATTGGGTGGTTAGTCATACTGATAAGAATTTAAATAAAAATAGGCAGTGAAAATGAAATGTTTGACCAGGAAACAAGTTCCTCAGGCAACATGGAACGCAACTCCTCCCTACATTAAAGGCCAAATTTAGAGGAACTTGAAAATGCAGAATAACCAGGTTTTTAAAAAACTGGTTTCCTTTAAAATCTGTATGCTGAGTAACTAGTTAGAGTCACTGAGATCCAAATGATCATTTTAAATCCAGAGTCCCATGTACAAGATAGTCCCACTGGGCAAGTGGGCAATTCCTGTGCTCTGGTTATTCATAAAAAGTTTTGGACTGAGAGGCCATGTCACAATTTATGAACTGAAAAGGTTATTTCAAAGTATATTAGACACAGAAAACAAATATTTGGCAATACATACAAATTATTTATTAGTCATTTATTTCAATGCCAAGGATCAAACCCAGAATCTTTTTTTTTTTTTTTTGCTTTTTGAGACAGGGTCTCACGTTGTAGTTCAGGCTGGCCCTGAGCTCACTATGGTGCCCAGGCAAGCCGCCGCAAACTCAGCAATCCTCCTGTCTCTGCCTCCCGAGTGCTGGGATTACAGACGTGAGCCACCACATCCGGCATTGTGGTATGCGGTGTTGATTGTTGGTGGGCGTGTCTCCACGCCCAGCGTCATATGTGGTGACCGGGGATCGAACTCAGGTCCTTGCGCTTGAGAGGCAGGCGCCAGAACCACTGAGCTAATCCTCCGGCCCGAAACCCAGAATCTTAACAACAGTAAGTAAGTGTTCTACTGATCTACATCTCCAGACCAGCTGCTGTTCATTTCTTTATGCTCATCATTTAATAGTTAAATCTCAGTGAGGTTTTTTTTTTTCTTTCTTTGTACAAGGGACTGAATTTAGGACCTTGTGCTCTGAGGCAGGCATGGTACCAATGAGCTACGTCCCTGGTCCTCATTGAGTCTTTTTAAGAATTGAAATTTAGGACTGGAGGGTTAGCTCAGTGGTTCCAGCGCCTGCTTTGCAAGTGCAAGGTCCTGAGTTCGATCCCCGGCAACCACATACAATGCTGGGCGTGGAGACTCACGCCCACCAGCAATCAATACCACATACCACAGTGCCGGCGTGGTAGCTCACGCCTGTAATCCCAGCACTTGGAAGGCAGAGGCAGGAGGATTGCTGAGTTCAAAGCTTGCCTAGGCTACATAGTGAGCTCAGAGCCAGCCTGAACTACAAAGTGAGACCCTGTTTCAAAAAAAAAAAAAAAAAAGAATAGAAATTTAATTTCCAAATGAAGCAGCCTCTTTGGAAATAATATGGAAGGATCTCAAAGAGTTAAATATTTTATCATGAGTTATTATATGACCTAGCAATTCTACTCCTAGATATATATCTAAAAAATAAAAACTTACATGTCTACACATAAATACTTGTTCACAAATGTTTGTAATGTTACAACTAAAAAAATGTAAATACCCTGAATGTCCATTGACTGATGAACAGATTAAAAGGATAGTATGTATATCAATACAATGAAATATTGAGGCAATAGACAAAATTTTAAAAAAGGAATAAAGCAGAAATGAACACAGAAAAATTATGTTAGGGCTGGGAATTTAGCTAAGTGGTCCTGGTGTCTGCTTGGCAAGAGCAAGGTCTAGAGTTTGATCCCTGTACCACATACCACAATGCCGGGTGTGGTGGCTCATGCCTGTAATCCCAGCACTTGGGAGGCAGAGGCAGGAGGACTGCTGAGTTCAAGGTTTGCCTGAGCTACATAGTGAGCTCAGGGCCAGCCTGAACTACAAAACAAGACCTTCTCTCAAAAAAACTAACAACAACAACAACAACAACAACAACAAAACCCATTATGGTAAGTAAAAGATGCAAGTCACAAAGAACTACATATCATATGATTTATTTATAGGAAATGTCTAGAATAAGTAAATGTATAGAGAAAGAGAGTATATTGGTGATTATTTAGTGCTTTGAAGGAAGGAAATAGGAAATGATTTCTAATGATTATGGGCTTCTTTTGGAGATGATGAAAAGGTTAAAAATTGACTATAGTGGGCCGGAGGGTTAGCTCAGTGGTTCCGGCGCCTGCCTCGCAAGCGCAAGGTCCTGAGTTCGATCCCCGGTAACCACATATAATGCTGGGTGTGGAGACATGCCCACCAACAATCAACACTGCATACCACAATGCCGGACATGGTGGCTCACGCCTGTCATCCCAGCACTCGGGAGGCTGAGACAGGAGGATTGCTGAGTTCACGGCAGCTTGCCTGGGCACCATAGTGAGCTCAGGGCCAGCCTGAACTACAAAGCGAGACCCTATCTCCAAAAGCAAAAAAAAAAAAAAAAAAATTGACTATAGTGATGTTGGCCTGACACTGAGTAAATTGAAAACCACTGAAATGTACATTTTGAGTGAGTAACCTATATCTTATGTGACTTATCTAAACAAAGCTTAAATATATATCTAAAAATCTACTCTTACCTCTGGTCACGTGGTGCACACATCTCTGCATAATACTTTATCTTTGGTTCTGTTCCACTTGTCCGAAGAGTAGCAACACAACCATTTTGAAAAGTAAATGTAATCATTTGGCTGTTTTTACTCACAGGCAGCACCTATTGTAAAATTGCAATAACAGTTTAAGTATATGTAGTGTCTTATCCACTTTTTCTTTTCTTTTCTTTTTCTTTTTTTTTTTGTGTGGACTGAACTCAGGCCCTTCTGCTTCCAAGGTAGGCATGGTACCATTTGAGCTAAATCCCCGGCCCCGTCTTACCCACTTTTGAGAGCTGTAAAATACATTCTACTTTTCTGAGGTATCTAAGTAATCTAATTCATAGAAATATAAATTAGAATGGTGGCTGCTAGGGTTTAGGGGGATGGGAACTGGAAGTTGTTTAATATGAGTAAAGAGTTTCAGTTTAGTGAAATGAAAAAGTTCTAGAGATCTGTTGTATAATATGAATATGCTTATCACTACCGAACTGTATGCTTAAAAATGAGTAAGACAGTACATTTTATGTGTTTTTTTTTTCTCTCTTTTTTTTTGTACAGGGATTGAATTCAGAACCCTGTGCTTGCAAGGCAGGCGCTGGAATCACTGGGCTAAATCCCTGGCAATTTCATGTGTTTTTAACCACAATTAAAAACTTATTTTAAGGGAAGTGTGATTGCACAGTCTATGATCCCAGCACTCTAGGAGGCTGAGCCTGAAAGATCATTAAGTTTAAATCTAACCTGAAACTTAGTGAGCTCTGTTACAATATAAAAAACTTAAAAAGGGCTATGGATAGTTCAGTGCAAAGGCCTTGGGTTTAATTACCATACTAAAAAAAATAAACAAAAATGTATTTAAATTAAAAAATACAAAATAGATTATTTACATAGTAATTTATAAACATATCATTTATATGAACCCTTATAATAATCCAGGCATTGAATTATATACCTTTCATACATCATCTCTAGGCTTCAATGACAATTCTGGAAGTCAATATTTCCACCATAATTTGGACAAGGCTCAAAGAAAATAAACCACATGCTTAGGACAATAAGCTAGGGAAGAACAAAAAGGAGAAGCCAGATCTACCTGCTCCAAAGTTCAAAGTACTCAGAGTAAAGAAACAACCTACAGAATGGGGAAAAGTTTTTGCCAGCTACTCCTCAGAGGGAAGACATATATACAATGTATAATAAACTGGAAAAACTTAGACTACCCAATTTCTCAGTCTTAAAGTGGGCATCTGAAATGAACAGACACTTCTCAGATAAAAAAAGAGCAAATAGCCAATAAATACATGAAAAAATACTCCACATCAACTGGTTATTTAGGATATGCAATTAAAATAACTTTGAGATTCCATTTTACTTTTTTCCCCATCTCATTCCAGAATGCATGGCTATCATCAACAAATCAACCTCTAAAAAATGCTGGCAAGTCTATGTGTGTTTGTGTGCATGCATGTGTGTGTTTGAGAAAAACCGTTCTCTATTGTTGGTGGGAATATAAATAGGTACAACCACTTTGGAAATCAGTATGGAAGATTCTTCAAAAAATAAAACTATTTGGGAGGCTGAGGCAGGAAGCTAGCCATGAATTCAAGGCCAGCCTGGGCTATACAGTAAATTTAAGGCCATTTGGAACTGCATAGCAAGACTGTCTCAAACAAACAGAAAAATTAGAGGTTTCATTCAATCTAGCTACTTCCTTTCTAGGTAGGCATCTCCCCAAAAGAGTTAAAGTTGTCATACCAGTGATATATGCATACCAATGTAATAGAAGAATGTATCATAGCTAAATCTTGGAAACAGCCCAGAGGCCCATCATCAGATAAATAGATAAAGAAAATGTATATAATGGAATACTACTCTGCCTCAAAGAAGGATAAACTTGAAACTTTTTTTTTTTTTTGAGACAGGGTCTCGCTTTGTAGTTCAGGCTGGCTCTGAGCTCACTATGTAGCTCAGGCAAGCCTCAAACTCAGCAATCCTCCTGTCTCTGCCTCCCGAGTGCTGGGATTACAGGCGTGAGCCACCACGCCCGGCACTGTGGTATGTGGTATTGATTGCTGGTGGGCGTGAGTCTCCATGCCCAGCATTGTATGTGATTTCCGGGGATCGAACTCAGGACCTTGCGCTTGCAAGGCAGGCGCCGGAACCACTGAGCTAATCCTCCGGCCCAACTTGAAACATTTTTAGGTAAATGGATATACCTTGCAACTAAAATCTTTTTTTTTTTTGCTTTTTGAGACAGGTCTCGCTTTGTAGTTCAGGTTGGCCCTGAGCTCACTATGGTGCCCAGGCAAGCCACCGCGAACTCAGCAATCCTCCTGTCTCTGCCTCCCGAGTGCTGGGATTACAGACGTGAGCCACCACATCCGGCATTGTGGTATGCGGTGTTGATTGTTGGTGGGCGTGTCTCCACATCCAGCATTATATGTGGTTACCGGGGATCCAACTCAGGACCTTGCGCTTGCGAGGCAGGCACCGGAACCACTGAGCTAACCCTCCGGCCCCGCAACTAAAATCTTAAATGAATCAAACACATAAGTTTAAGTATCACATCACTTTTCTTGTATGAGAAATCCAAAGTCTAAATAATGATTAAAATAGAGGGAAAAATATTAGGAAGTAAGAAGAACTTGTTCAAATGGAAGAGGGAACAAGAGATGAGGGGTGAGGGGTGGAAAAGAAGGAAAAGGGAACTTAAAGAAAAGAACTGGGGCCGGAGTTAGCTCAGTGGTTCTGGCGCCTGCCTCGCAAGCGCAAGGTCCTGAGTTCGATCCCTGGTAACCACATACAATGCTGGGTGTGGAGACTCACACCCACCAGCCATCAATACCACATACCACAGTGCTGGGCGTGGTGACTCACGCCTGTAATCCCAGCACTCGGGAGGCAGAGACTGGAGGATTGCTGAGTTCGAGGCTTGCCTGGGCTACATAGTGAGCTCAGAGCCAGCCTGAACTACAAAGCAAGACCCTGTCTCAAAAAAAAAAAAAAAAAAAAAGAAAGAAGGAAAGAAAAGAACTGAAGAAAAAAATGGAACTTGGGTTTTTGCAAATGGTGAGGAGAAATACAGAAATAAACTGTATGTATGTAAGGACCTATAGGTTGTTCTGGTTGGCTACATGTATAGGGAGTAAAACTGGAAAGTTGCATGGCTTTGAAATTATAGGCTTTTAGAGTTTATTTTCAACATGGCTTGGGATCATAGTGTCTCTCCCTCTCTCCTTTTTCGGTCTCTTCTTTCTCTCTTCCTGTATTCCCCTTACCCCAGGGAAGTACAGACGCTTGCTTTTCTGAGGAGTGATGAAGATTAGAGTCAGAGATACCAGCTAGTGGACTTAAAACCGCAATGGAGAAAAACAGTGAGTTATAACCTCAAGAAATAGGACTAAAGTTCCACTATTTCACTATAGTACAAATTATCATAAACTGTTAAAGCTTTTTAGGCTAATTAGATACTTTCCCCCAGGCATGGTGATGCATACCTACAATCAATCCTAGCACTTGGGAGGCTGCAGCAGGAGGGTCCCTGTGAGTCCAAGTCTGGCCTGGGCTCCACAGTGAGACCCTGTCTAAAAACACCTCTCAAAATAAAAACAAATATTAGGCACTTTCAAAAGTTCTAGGTTAGTGAACACATGGGTTTGCTGGGAGGGTGGTGTGCACAAAGAGGGAACGGGAACTCCTGCTCTTCTCTTGTTCCAGGTACCTTTACCTATGCACTTCTTTCATCTGGCTGTTCCTCAGTTGTAACCTTCCTAATAAACTAGTAAACAGGAGGAAATTGGGTTGAGCCTCAAATTCAAACTCTCTTACCTTTAGGCTTTTTGGCCATAAAATTTTCTTCATTTTTTTGCAAAACAATATGTACTTACTGATTTCTTATTAGACTGGCTGCTGTCATATCCAGTGGTCACATCCCGTATGTGGAGTATAGCAAATGCTCCACAAAATTTTGGATATTCCTTTGGAGAATCAAAATTGCGAAGTCTTTCAAATATATTTTTGATGGTAGGTGGATCATAGCATAAGAAATAGGAAGTTTTTGACATATGATAACCATATCTGCACAAAGATTTAAAGTGTGAGGTCAGATCTCAGTTAGGTCTTTAGAAATGTACATATTAAAGATAAGCCCATTTTATGATATTTTAGTGAGAGTCCCTAATTCAGAAAATTTAATACTTTCTTTTTTTTAAAAAGATAAATTCTGAAAAAACAAATATAGAAAACTAAGGGTAAGACCAAAACAACAACGACAACGACAAAAGAGAATGACTGACCTGGCATGTGTGTGACAGAACTTACTTTGCATAGACCTTACTCAGCTGTTCACTCAGGGTGACACCTGCGGTCTCCAGGTGAGAGGCCATCTCAGCAACAACCACGGCCGCACTCACCCCATCCTTATCCAAAACCGAAGTTCCACACAGAAAGCCTGAGTGTTAAAAAATGTCTTTAGAGAAGAGGAAACCTACAATTTTAGTAGTTTTACATTTATTCAGAAGAACAAGTGAATTCCAGAGTCTACAAACAGATGAAACCCATTAATACCGAACATATTCGGGGACCCTTTAGGTTTTTCTTTGTTGTCTGATGAGATATGTACTACATATTTCTGAGTTCTCTGTAGTTTTTACAACTCAAAATATAAAACCTAAAAAAGTGCTCTCAATTAAATTTCAAAAGGTTTAATATTTACGACATACCAATAGACTCTTCAAATGCAAAAAGGACCTCTTTTCCGTTTTCCAGGAGGCTTTTTATCCTACTTCCAATCCATTTAAAACCTGGCAATGTTTCCTGAAATGTAGAGGAAGCCACTCATCATAACAACGTGTTAAGAGAAAAACATCAATAAATGCATGTAACACTTGTGTAATGATTTTCTGTTCTGATCGTTGGCCCACGGTTTACAATAATGATATACCCATTGGTACAAAGTGCTATAAATTCACACATTGCCACTACTGATGACCTTTTTACATAGCATAGTAAAGATGAGGGATATAAAATATAATTCAATATTATAGATGAGTATAGTTACAATAAGATATATACTATTATCTATTGTTTCTTAAGCACTATAATAGGTGCTTTAAATAATCTTTTCTTAACTGTTGCCAAAATAGAGGCTCAGGGGTGAAGTAAATTCACGGAAGGTGCTCTGTATAAGAGATGGATGTAGGGTTCGACTACACTGTTTCCCCAAAACTGCTCTTTATATCATATTATATAACAGCCATTAATATTATAACATTATAGCATTATAACATTATAGCATTAAAACATTATAGCAACCACTAACATTGACTACCAATGAAGGATATGATTTAGTCAAAAGCCACTGGGTTTTTACTGATACTTGAACCAACTGTACCTTTCTGTAACACTGGCCTATATAAGACCACTAAGATAGTTACTAAGGCCTTTATTAGTAAATAGATGTGAGGATTTTTTCATTTGATGAACTACTATTCACTTTAAAGACAAACCCTTTTTGTAAAATAGGAAATATTCAGAGGGAATGTGGTGGGGGAACATAATGAGGGTAAAGAATAAATATGATTTGGAAAGAAAAAGAAATAGCATGTATATAAGGGTGGGGGGTTGTGGGTGGATAGAGTTATGGGTAAAAATGAGAATTAACTTCTGTCATATACTGGTACAAATTCCCCAGTGTTGAGTGTGATTGGAAGCTGTATATAAAATGTACCAATAAAGAATTCAATTAAAAAAAGACACACCCTCTGAAAGTTACCTAATTCATTTCTCTCTTCCTTCACCAAACTATTTAATAAAAAGGAAAAGAAGTCTGCTACCAACAATAAAAAATAACTTTAGTTTTGAAAATTATGTTCTTTTTTCTTTTGTGCTCAAAGTCTACTTTCTTAGTATAGATGTAAAAAAGGAAAATATTAACATTATTGCAATTAGGCTTGAATAAATTTATCACCTTATATTTTCATTTTTCTCAAGCCATTTTGAGAGTCTAAAATTGAAATCTGTATTTCATAAAGATAAGAACAATTTTCTTTTACTCAGTCAACTAGTATTAAGCTCTGTAGCTTGAATATAATTTAAGAAAAATGCTGAGGAGTAACACTTTCATTGATATTTAGCAAAGATGGCAGAGGAAAAAAAAACTTCATTGCCATTACTCCAAGTGGCTGCAAAAATGGCCAGCTTAAGTGCCTGAGGTTCTCAAAGGCTAACTGGCCCGAGAGTCTACTTCTTTTTGGATGTGGATTCACTAGATCTTAATTTTCAACTGAGAAGTCTATTTGAAGTTCTAAATACTGTGCTCAGATAGTCTAAACAAAGGGGTGGATGACATCTTCAGGCTTTTGGAGATGAGGTCACCAGGAGCCAGGATTTCCCAGCCTGAAAGCTAGATGTTGCTATAAGGACTAGTAAGTGTTAATGTTATTTTTGAAGAACATCTCAGTCCAAAATTCACATATGAAGCGAATTTGGTTCAGGGTATCTAGATTATCAAAATAGTAAGGAAATGTGAATAGAAATAGGAAAAATGAAGGAATTAGAAATGAAATCAGTGGAAATCAATTTGGGTGGAAGGATGCCTTTAGCCTTAATAAATATGGATAGGTTTAGAAAAGTACCACACAGATCATATCTATTCTTACTTCAAAATGAAATCCTTCTTCAAGTGCAATGGCCTTCAAAATTTTAGAAGAGACAGTGGTGGCTAACATATAAACATTCTTCACATCAGCATTTGTTGATTTATTTTTTTTCCAGCAATCAAACATCCACCATCCAAATAAAGCTGCCAACTCATTTCCTGTAAAAATTTTCCAATGACCACTGCAGAGAGAATGAAATTTCAGTCATTATCTTTCTAGCTTCTCATTATAATTTCTTGACCTGAAGACACACAAGTTACCATCATTCAGGTAGGAAAGACAAAGGTTTATTAGCACTAGACTTCTCAGAAAATACTATTACTTCTGTAATTGACCAGGGATAACCTTTAGACTAGAAATGGTTGTAATGTCTTTTGGAAAACTGTTATAATGTTACTTTCATTCTTTTACTTAATGAAACAAAAATTATAATAAATGTTTAAGTATTTACACAAGGACACCCATTGTATCATAATGACAAAAATACAGAGCAAACCACAGGACCAAGATTAGGAAATAATTTGTGTTGATGAGGTAATGTTAGAATATTATGCTATTTTTTTGAGACAGGGTCTAACTTTGTAGTTCAGGTTGGCCCTGAGCTCATTATGTAGCCCAGGCAAGCCTCGAACTCAGCAATCTCCTGCCTCTGCCTCCTGAGTGCTGGGATTACAGGAATGAGTCACCATGCCCAGCATATGCTATTTTTTTTTTTTTTTTTTTTGCTTTTTGAGACAGGGTCTCGCTTTGTAGTTCAGGCTGGCTCTGGGCTCACTATGGTGCCCAGGCAAGCCGCCGCGAACTCAGCAATCCTCCTGTCTCTGCCTCCCGAGTGCTGGGATTACAGGCGTGAGCCACCATGTCCGGCATTGTGGTATGCGGTGTTGATGGTTGGTGGGCGTGTCTCCACGCCCAGCATTGTATGTGGTGACCGGGGATCGAACTCAGGTCCTTGCGCTTGCGAGGCAGGCGCCAGAACCACTGAGCTAACCCTCCGGCCCAGCATATGCTATTTTTAAAGTTA
>PVIC010026202.1:0-24694 GCA_004025085.1 Thryonomys swinderianus | reverse complement strand
AAAAAAAAAAAAAAAAAAAAAAAAAAAAAAAAAAAAAAAAAAAACACAGATACAAATCATGAGGACCTTGGATTAGACGATGAGTTCTTAGATATGTAAAAAAGCACAAGCAACCAAAGAGATGAAATAGGTAGGCTGGACTTCATAAAACTAATGGCTGCAGATCAAAAGATGCTTATCAAAAAAATAACACGAGTGAAGTGTAAGAGTGGCAATGAGAGGGAAAGGATATAAATATGTATATACATATAAATTTAAAATACAGGACGCCAACAAGTCCCAGACCAGGAGAAAATGTTTGCACGTCCCACTTTCTGACCAGGGTCTCGTATTCAGAATCGGTGGAGAAGGGGATCAGGAGGCGGAGGGGGAGCAGGGGATGTAAAGGGCGGAGATGTGTGACGCCCGCGTACCGACTGCCCACAGCAGACGTGATCACTATGTTCTGCACACGTGTCCTAAGAAAAATAAACTTTTTTTTTTTTTTTGGAGACAGGGTCTCGCTTTGTAGTTCAGGCTGGCCCTGAGCTCACTATGGAATCCAGGCAAGCTGCCGCGAACTCAGCAATCCTCCTGTCTCTGCCTCCCGAGTGCTGGGATGACAGGCGTGAGCCACCATGTCCGGCATTGTGGTATGCGGCGTTGATTGTTGGTGGCATGTCTCCACACCCAGCATTATATGTAGTTACCGGGGATTGAACTCAGGGCCTTGCGCTTGCGAGGCAGGCGCCGGAACCACTGAGCTAACCCTCCAGCCCAAAAATAAACTATTTTTAAAAACTGAGAAAAAAAGGGGCCAGAGGGTTAGCTCAGTGGTTCCGGCGCCTGCCATGCAAGCGCAAGGCCCTGAGTTCGATCCCGGTAACCACATACAATGCTGGGCATGGTAACTCACTCCCACCAGCAATCAACACCGCATACCACAGTGCCGGGCAGGCGTGGTGGTTCATGCCTGTCATCCCAGCACTCGGGAGGCAGAGACAGGAGGATTGCTGAGTTCGAGGCTTGCCTGGGCACCACAGTGAGCTCAGGGCCAGCCTGAACTATACAAAGCGAGACCCTGTCTCAAAAAAAAAAAAAAAACAGAAAAAAGAACTCTTAATACTAAACTAAACGAGTATCCAACTGTAGAATAGGCAAAAACTTGAATAGCTATGTCTCCATATAAGATGTATAAATGCCCAAAAGTTATTAAAAAACCACATCATTAGCAAATCAAAACCACAAGGAGGTACCATTCCATACTCACTATGAGAGAAAAATAAACTAGCACTGCTCATTAAAGAAGACAAATGTACCATAGTAACAAGGCAGTTGTGTATAAGGAACTCTCAATATGATATACATTTTCCTGTAAAACTAAACTGTTGTAAAAAAAATCAATAATAATATCAGAGTTAAAGTTTTTACTGTTCTTCACTTTCAGATGATTAAAATCTTAAATTACTGCGTACGTGTAGAGCAAAAGAGAAGGAACAAAAACTCAGGTAAATTCCTTCTTAGGTAGATTTGTAAGAGATGTCATATACTGAGCTTATGTGACATGCATATGTAACTTTTGTATATTACGTGTTGTGTTAGGTACCTCTGTACATCTGAGACCCATGTATTTAAACTACTATTTATACAGAAGATATAAACAGTTATTAAAAGAAAATATAATCATGTAAGAAATATGAAATAACTACATTTGAACCTTCCCATCCTATCCAGCATGATCAATGTAAGTCAAACATTTATTCTGCTCAGGTGACAAATGATGCCTGGTTTCTCTTCTGCCTCAACGCTGAGCCCTGAAATAGCACGTCCTGTCCTCCCACAGGGAGCCAAGTTATTAGAGAAAGTGTTTGCTGAAACAACCCTCTCCTCTTCCTGTACGGGGAAAGGCAGCTGTAGACAGCTCCTGCTACACCGGTGGAAGCTGGTTCCCTAAACCCAAATAAACCGTGGTCCCGCATGAAGCCTGCTGAGAAGACCAAAGGGAAGAGGCATCCCACTTGTTAAATGTTTATTCTTTGAGCTTAGCAGCCAACTATAATAAGGGCGAGAGGAAGCTGTCCGAGAGCCGCATGCAGATTTAGCTGCTCAAATGCCAGAGATGTAAAATACAACACTGAGGCAACACTTGCCCTTAAAATCTACTAGGCAGTGGCTCAGGAGAGGGGCAGCCGGTACTAAACGCTTGCCGCTGAGAATACTGAGGTCGGTGATTTGAAAGCTGCTCAAGTCAACAAAGTCTCCGTGCGGAGAAAGCTTTCTCCCCTCTCACTGTGAGACCTGCGGTCCCTCAGAGGAAAGGTACAGATCTCTGCTCTCCCGCGTCCTTTCAACTTGTTCTCAATGCCAACTGCGGGTGGCATGAAAAGGGCCTCCTGCATTTCCCCGCTGGCCCCTCACAGAGCCTCCAAGACAGGAGGCTCCGCTCAGACGTTCTCCGCCCACCCTGTCAGTGTGTCCACCATGTCCTGGGGTTCTCAGCCTTGTTATCTACAGCCAAGCGCTTTAAAATTACTGTACATGCTAAACAGAAAGTTCAAAAGTAGTAAAACAGGGCCGGAGGGTTAGCTCAGTGGTTCCAGCACCTGCCTCACAAGTGCAAGGTCTTAAATTCGATCCCCGGTAACCACATACAATGCTGGGCATGGAGACTCACGCCCACCAGCCATCAATACCACATACCACAGTGCCGGACGTGGTAGCTCACACCTGTCATCCCAGCACTCAGGAGGCAGAGACAGGAGGATTGCTGAGTTCGCGGCGGCTTGTCTGGGCTACATAGTGAGCTGAGGGCCAGCCTGAACTACAAAGTGAGACCCTGTCTCAAAAAAAAAAAAAAAAATAGTAAAACATACTTGGAGGACAGACAATATATATGTATGTATTTCTTCGCCAGTTCCCAAGCCAGTTATGACACAAAATAAACTCACAACTGACCATCTAAAGATCAATTTCGGCCTGAGCTATATCTTTAATCTTTAAAGCTGAAAGACGTAGAAAAAAGCAAACTATAAGGCCAAAGGTTTTGACGATCATGTAAAATGGGGCTGGGCCTCAAGGGTCCCGGTTCATACCCTGTTTCTGCTGCGAGACTGTCATCTTAGGCAAAGGAGCTCATCCCTCTGAGCCCCAGTTTTCCCAACCCCAACATGGTAACACCGGACCCCACATTTGCCACAAGACTGAAGATCAAAAGCTCTTCATAAATTTCATACTGAGTTAAAAGTAGATTAATACAAAATATAATCAATGGCATATTTTAACCAACACCTATTAAACAATAACACTAACAGTTACCTTTTAGAGTGCCTAATACATGCTAGAATATGGCACACGACACTCTTACATTCATTACCTACTTTAATCTCACTTTAACCTTCAAGTGATATCAAGGCCATGCAGGAAACATGCTCAGGGAAAGCTAAGAAACTTGCCCGAGTTCACAGGGGTCTTAGAAATGGAAAAGCTACAGTTCACAACAGTAGGGAACTAAACCCACACTTTCTCACTGGCCCCTCAGAATTTATCTAGCACTGACAGGAAATAAGGCATTCGTGGCAGTGAATTTAAAAATTTTATGTAATCTGTCTTTCAGGATGGCACAGATCTGATGTCAGCATGGGGGATACAAAAGACAGCAGCCATTAACCTTGTGCCACCCTCTCTCTCTGCAGAGCGTACTTCTTTTGCTGCCTTTGATAAGAGTGAACCTCACTGCCTTCTGCACACGTCTGAACCAATTCTTAGTTCAGGACAAGAACCTGGAAAGAACTTCTAGAAGGAGCTCACAGCACCCCAGACCCCAGTCACAAAACCAAGAAAGGGAAAGGATAAATCCCACCTCGCACATCAGCATGCACACCCATCAGGCATCCTATCTCCTTTCTCCCTGCCCAGACAAATGTAAACTCAGGTGGGAAGACAGATTCTGTGTCATTTTTTTGGTACCATACTCCCACAGTCTGGTACAGAAACTTCCACACAGCAAGTGCTTCCAAAGTGTAAGAGGATGAATGGAAGTCCGCCACCCCAAGAAGGATCGAGAATAGTGTACTCCATGAGTTTCCTCAGGTATCTGTAGTAAGTAGTAAAATAAAAGACAGGGGCCGGAGGGTTAGCTCAGTGGTTTCGGCGCCTGCCTCGCAAGCGCAAGGTCCTGAGCTCGATCCCCGGTAACCACATATAATGCTGGGCGTGGAGACACGCCCACCAACAATCAACACCGCATACCACAATGCCGGGCGTGGTGGCTCACACCTGTCATCCCAGCACTCGGGAGGCAGAGACAAGAGGATTCCTGAGTTCGCTGCGGCTTGCCTGGGCACCATAGTGAGCTCAGGGCCAGCCTGAACTACAAAAGCGAGACCCTGTCTCAAAAGCAAAAAAATAAAAAAATAAAAAATAAAAGACAGGATCTCTATTTTGTAAGTATTTTCTGTTTCATAACCTAACCTCACAGTAAGGTTCCATGGAAAAACTCATGTTCACTTTCTTACACACCACCGAAAATGAACGCAAAGTGTCTATTCTGAATGCACATCGTGTTAACATAGAAACAGTATGCCCTCGCCTTGATAGACAGAACACGTGTGTAATCACGGATTTCCTTTGCATATTTTAACTACACTAACCACCTTTTACCCTTCTGAAACTGAGGTGCCTCCTGGAGTACTAAAGACAGTATGCCTCAGCCCTCTGTTCACTTCGAGTTCAGACATCTACGCCTTCATAAAAACAACTGAAACCACACTGTTCTGCATTCAAGAGTCCCTAGTCCTCCCTCTTATATGCCTGGTGCCACCCACTTCCTACGCAGCACCAGTCTTATTCGTGGACACTCTTCTACGGTAAACGAAAATATTCGCTTGATACCTGTTAACTTTGGATTTTTTCCAGTTGCCCTTTTTAATACCCAAATCCATATATGATCCGGTGAGTTCTATATTTACTTCTCCTTCTGAGTCACTTGGAAGTACTCCTAGTTTTGCAGCAGATTCATAGAGAGAAATTTCATCTTTTAATTCTCTTAATTCCTCCTGGAACACAGAAGCATTGAAAATAATCCCTGTTACTTTCCCACATGAAGATGTCAGTCATTCTATCTGCAATTTGGATTTTAATGATCAGCCGGATGCAGGAAAGGTCCGCAGGGCATAGGTTACACCCCTCCCAGGGAGTTGGCACGTCCGCGTAACACACCTCAATACTCTTGACCCTTGTCCCATTCCTCACCCCCCTCCATCGCTTGGTCCCCATCCCACTGGTAAAATATCTACCTCTTTAGTTCCTATTATCTTTAATTTTGTTCTTTATTTATACTTTGATTTCTCACAGAGGAGAAACCATGTGACATCTAAGCCTGTGCATCTCATTTCTTTGAACATTATGGTCTCAGGTTCACCAATTTTCCTTGCAATGACTCAAGTTTATCCTACTTCCTGGCACAGTAATACTTCATTGTGTGTAGATACTACATTTTCTTTACCTAGTCACCTGCCGATGGACACACAAGCCACTCCCAAGAGTGAGCCAAGTCACACTGCTCTAAACAGGGTTATTCTCCCCTTTTAGCAGAAAACAGAAACGGCACTAGAGCAGGACATGAAAGAATGGCCATTGAGCTAAGCATTCTATGCACACAGACAAACTTATTTCTGGGACACGCAACAGAGGAAAGGCCGGGCCCTGGGAAGGGGCAGACCTGGGCCTGCACGCTGGACGCTGTGGGGGTGGCGTGAACATCTCCCACGGGGCGGGGTGAAGAAGGACCACCGTCTCCCCGTGCAGAGAAACCCAAGACTCACAATGCTGAGTTTCCGCGCCCAGCCCATCACCCAGAGTCCCCGGGCGGCCCCGCTCACCTGCAGGGCCTTGTTCATGCTCTCACTCAGCGCATGCGCCTTCTGTGCCTGCTGGAGCTGCAGCCGCAGCTGGGCCACCTCCTGGATGGAGCCTGGGGAGAAGCCAGAGGGCACACTGAGTGCCAGGGGGCACAGTGTCAACGACCCGCAGAGCTCCAGGCTATGGAGTTCTGCTCAGGTGCCGCAAGCTTTTCGGGCAATACCATAAAAGTATCAGGCCTGCACAGCCCAAAGGCACAGCCTGTCCTGGTGTTCCCAGGAGTCTGCATGGTGTGGGCTACTGGGGGACCCTGTTAGGGATCAAATGAGCCCCATCTGCAGACCTCAGCGCTCCCAACACTTTTCACAGGCGCACGATGTCCCAAGTCACAGAAAGGTAAATATTCTTTGGAACCCGTTTCCACCCTACAAGTAGAAAACTACATCTCGCTGGCTCTCCCGTGTTTCTAAATGTTTTAATTTCCACCACTCCAAGCTCTGCAAGGGAAAGAAAGGTGTGAGTATGGGGCCTCTAGAACGCTAGCAAACTGACCTTCTAAGTGTACCAGAGGAGGGTTCCATTTCAAAGAGACTTCCCTGAGTTTCCTCCAAAGAAAATGACCATCTCAGAAATAGTTCATTGAAGCAGCCATGATGTACTACGCAGCTAAACATAATATCATTTTCAAGGCCTTTAACAGCCAAGAATAAAGCTCGCCACGAAACACCACTGAGAAAGAACACCTGAGTGAGGAGGGTGCCGTGTCAGCCAGGACCTGGCCCACGCTGCGTCCCCACCCAAACACACGTGATGTGTGACTGAAAACGCAGTGAATCTTAAAAATGTACGACAGTGAAAGACAGGTCCTCCTTGCTTTGAGCCCACAGAGGCTGTGGTTCCTGCCACTCTGCACCGTTCTGGAAGCTCTGTCCCATGTGTCTTCAGCTGAGCTGCCCTGGCACCTCAAGGCCTGAGCTGACTTAGGGTGATCTGACCTTGGGGAAGAGCCAGAAGCCACACGGGGGGTAAGGCGGGTGCAGGTGCACCGTCACATTTCCACGGGCTCCTTTCCAGTGTGAGGCACTTGGCAATATCACTCACTGTATTTTATCAGGCCTCATAAAGATATTCACAACCTCCAGAACTGCTTCAGAGCGTGGCGGGAGCCATGAGACACATTTTCAAAGGACGGAAAGTACTTGGAGAGGGATTTGTGGCAGTGTGACTTTTGCTATAAAAAATATTTTTTAATTTAAATATTCAGCATATTTTTCAATCCCCCCACGTATACACACTTGACTTCAGTGCTTTCATCTCGGGGCTTAATCATCCTTTGCCACACGGTACCAGGAGTCTGAACTGTCCTTCATGCACCCGAGCGTGGCTTTCATGTCTGCTGGGTGAATGACACTCACCTGATCTTTACAGCGTGAGCTCTTCCCCAAAAGCTAGTTGACATGTCTACACAGCAAATGGTGTTTTTAGAAACATTTGATTATTGCCTTTTGCTTTAATATCATTTCATTAAAAATAATAAGAAATACGATGGGCACTGACACCCGCCTGTAATCACAGCGCCCTAAGAGGCTAAGGCAGGGGCATCACAAGCTTGAGTCCATCATAGGCAACTTAGCAGAACCTTGTCTCAAAATACAAAAAAATTTTTACAGGGCTAGGAGTGTGCACAGAGCCTAAGTTCAATCCCTAGTACCACTAAATAAATAAGTAAAAGAAATAAAGTACCTGCTGGTACAGAAAGGAATATATGTCAAACCTAATCCCATGGAGACCATATTAGAAACATGATACATGACAAAAAGGTAGTTCTTGCTCGGTGACTAAGTAAGTAGCAATTCTACCAGGAGGGGAGAACTTACTGAAGAGGTTCTGTAAAAGAACAGAATCATAAGATCTAAAATTCAGTCTGAAACACCCAAAAAATATAATGGGATTTTGGAATCATTCTCAGCTTTCAGGGATAGAGCTTACGTTTTTAACATATTCTGTACTGCTGAGCTTTGCATAATTTGCTCTTGCGTATTTGCAGAAATGAACAGCGCGCACAGAAGCAGGGCACTGTTTGTGTGTCACATGCATTTTGTGTGAAGGAAACGTGTGCAAACTTTAACAACACTTCTCTCCGAGTCATAGGATTGTTGGTTACAATAAAGAAGGAACTACAGGGCCGGAGGGTTAGCTCAGTGGTTCCGGTGCCTGCCTCGCAAGCGCAAGGTCCTGAGTTCGATCCCGGTAACCACATACAATGCTGGGCGTGGAGACTCACGCCCACCAGCAATCAGTACCACATACCACAGTGCCGGGCGTGGTGGCTCACACCTGTAATTCCAGCACTCGGGAGGCAGAGACAGGAGGATTGCTGAGTTTGAGGCTTGCCTGGACTACAAAGCGAGACCCTGTCTCAAAAAAAAAAAAAAAAAAGAAAAGAAGGAACTACACAGTCCGCAGGGCGCAGGCCTGTACCTGACTGCAGCAGGTGGGCGCACTGCTTCTGCGTGTCCTCCAGGCTCCTCGACAGCCTGCTAATGACCTCGGTCTTCTCCACTCTGGTGGCCTCTTGGCTCCTTTCCAGCTGTTTCACTTGGTCTTTTAAACGAGAACAGACATCTTCCTAAACAGAAAAGGAGTTCAGGACATCATGCCCCTGGTGACTCCTAAGGAACCTGAAACTGAGGACTCCAGCCAATGGCTGGACGTTCACGACAGGAGGAAGCGCACACAGCAGGGCACCAGGAGAAGACATCTATGTGATCTTGGAGAGACACACTTCTGGCTCTGCTTCCTCTTTTGTAATTACACTAACAAAATACAAATTAGTCGTTATAAATCCCCCTTCTACTCCGCATTCACAAGACACTGTCATTTTAAGTTAGGTTTTACTGATGCCGAAAGAAACGTATCACACTGCTATCTGCATTGTATGGTGTCGTGTGAGTGTGTGCAGACAAACCAAGCCAGGCTCCTGGGTCACAGATTTGTATCCCAAGACGGCAAAGGCACAGATAAACAAATGGAAACCGTTCTGCTCCGAGCTGCCAGAAAACTATTGTGTTCAGAGCAGCCAAAAAGAATCTTCCTCCCCTCTGAACTTCTTTTAAACTGCTCCTGTTTAAACTGTTTCTCCTGTTTCTCTATTTCTTATTGTCTCCTTGAGGGAGACTTGAGCCTTGCCTTGTACAGAGCAGGTGCTATAATAATAAAGGAATATTTGTGTCTGTGTGTGTGCATGTGAGACTGTACGGGGATGTATACAAAACACAGAATGTAGGGATGGTGTAGTGGTACATGTTTGCCTAGAAGACACAAGGTCCTGGGTTCCATCCCTAACACCACAGAAACAGAAGGATGGATGAGTGGATGGGTGGACGAGTGGATAATGGGTGGATGGACGGGTGTGTGGAAAGAAGGAATGGGTGTGTAATATAGTCAAATTTCTCCAAAAAAGAAAATGCACTTGCAAATAATGAACCATGGGAATTTCACATCCAGAGAGAAGAAACCATCACCTCTTATCCAGACAGATTATGCAGGCTGAACTCCAGGCAAACAGGGGAGCATGGGAAAGGGAGAGGAATGAAGAAGGTAACTGACTGGAATTTCCTAAAAGAAACTGAAAGACAAATACAACAGTAAGAGGAATATCACGGAAGAGCTCAGAAGCATAAAGAATCCCTCGGCCTGCGGTGCCTGGCCGCAGGACAAGCGAAAGCCCAGCAGTCTCTCGGGACACAAGCACGGGTCCCTCCCAGAGACCGACACAGCACAAGTGGCGAAGGGGACTCTGGAGGCCCTTGTCTCGACTTCAAAATTCGTGTGAGTTTTGTATTCTACTTCATGATGTAGTCCATGTTTGCTTTACATTTCTTCTGCCAAAGCCTTGAGCGGAATGAGCTTCCAGAAACCGGGCCGCATTTGTTCAGCACTGCAAACCCCCTGGCACAGTGCTGCGGACTCAGGGCCAGCTGGAGGCGACAATGGCTGCTCGCTTGAGACTGTACCAACCTGCTCCTTCAGGGCAGCGACGGTAGCATCCAAATTCTCCTGTAAGGACAACACCTGCTCTTCGTACTTCTTCGTGAGCCCCGTGACAATGCTCTCATGCTGCTCTCTGGCTCGCTGGAGGGACTCAGAGTGATGAAGGTCCAGCAGTTGCTGCTTCAGGCCCTCCAGAGCCATTTCGGTTGTCCGGGACTTCTTGATCATCTGGAGAACACACACAGGATTTCTGTGTTGACAGGATCTTAACTCTGCGCTCACTACAGACTTTAGAACTCAACTGTGCTTTAAGCAGAAGAAACAAGGCATCCTTGCCCCTTTCCCTAAAAGACTGGCAGCTGTGGATTTAGCTCAAGTGGTACCGTGCCTACCTTGGAAACACATAGGGCCCGAGTTCAATTCCCAATACCTCAAGAAAAAAAAAAAAAAAAGACTGGTGAAACCTGCCAATGGTTATTTGCTAAAAACAAAGTTGTTTGGGGTTTTGTTTAGGTTTTTTGAGACAGGATCTCACTATGTCGCTTTGAACTCCTGAGCTGAGTGTAGCCCAGTGGTACCTCCAGTGTCCTCGGCCTGTCAGAACAGACATGAGCACCTGGCGTGAAGGAAAAAGCAGAGACTCAGGAAGAGAAAACCTGTGAATGGGACGGCAGTGAGCTATGAGAAGGGTATTCCAGAGAGGAACTGAACAAACAGATAAAACTACAGCCGGCAGAGTGTGAGGGTAGAAAAGGGATAATCAAGGTTCCGGCGGCCATCTTGACACTGTGTCTGTCCCACAGGTAAAGTGGGATCACTGAAGGGCTTTACATGCCCAGGTAGCCACAAGATAATGTGCGGAAGATGTAAAAACTTAGAGAGGGAGTTTGGCAAAAAGAAGAAAAGTGCCTGAGGGAGATGAAGAGGCATCAGCAGAACTCAGGGCTGACTGCGTGCAAGGGAAGACAGGAGGCGAGGCCTCCTCAGGATGCCCACAGATGACCCAGCTCCTCTAAGCTAAGACCAGAACCAAGCTTACTGTGGAGGAGCCCACAGACTTCTGAACACTCCGCTCCTTCTAAGAATTTCGCAAAGTAAACAAATTTTTCACTTTACTTTTTATCATAACCTTAAAACATTTACCTTTTCTTCATTGACTTTTAATGCTTGTATTTGGGCCTCCAGGGCTTGTATTTGTGCTTCAAGCTGTATTTCCCTTTCTTTCCCGTTCTGAAAGAGCTTCTGTGATTCTCGAAGGCTGAGGGTCAAACCATCTTTCTCATCTAGGGGATTGAAAATGTTTTTATAAATAATATGTGGCTGTACAGAGACTATAACTGCCACAAGCCCTGTCCAATCTGTATCAGATTCAACTCCTTTCACACAAATGAACTTTGGTTGTTTAAACTAGAAAAAAAATGATTAAAAACTACTTCAATGACATGAAAAATATTTCAGAGCCAGCATCACTGCCCTGATATCTTTTACTGTATCCCTGTTCAGGCCCAACAATTTCCTCATGATTTCAGCATTTGCTCAACTGAGAAGATGCGTAGAAGGAACAAATCCTCATTAATCAAAAACTGTACCGGTGGACTAATCCCTCCCTAAATATACTCACCATGAACTTTTTAATTCACCTAATCCTAAATTCATCCCACAAACTGCTGTAACAGCTCACAGGCTCTCTCAAAATCAATCTTACATGCATCTCAAAAAAAGAGCTTTTCGCTATCAATTTAATTTGAAATGAGCTGGAGTTCAGTCACAAAACTGTTTCACAAATCAAAGTTAGACAATGACCAAAACCAGAGCAGGAAGGGCCAGAGATTTAGCTCAATGGTTCCAGCACCTGCCTCGCAAGCGCAAGGCCCTGAGTTCGATCCCAGTACACACATACAATACTGGGCATGGTGACTCACGCCCACCAGCTATTAGTACCACACACCACAGTGCCAGGCGTGGTGGCTCATTGCCTGTCATCCCAGCACTCAGGAGGCAGAGGCAGGATTGCTGAGTTCCAGGCTTGCCTGGGCTACATAGTGAGCTCAGGAACAGCCTGAACTACAAAGCGAGACCCTGTCTCAAAAAAAAAAACAAAACAAAACCCAGAGTAGGAAGAGAAAGCAACTATCATGCACACCTGAAATTCTGCGGTGGCCCATTCTCCCTGAGCACACCACCAGGGGCTCTGGGACCCAAGGTCAAATGCACACACCCATCTGCAGGCTCAGACGGTGCTGGTGGTGCTGGTCCCAGACTGAACTAGGCGCCCGAGGGGAGAGGGCCTCCTCCAGGCAACCACAGGAGCCGTCAGCAGCTTGGAGGGCAGGCTGCTGTCAGCCCAGGTAAATAATGTCACTGATTCTACCAGCATAAGCACGAGCCAAAATGCAAAGTAAGAAGAAAAGAAGTAAGATGGGGGCTGCAAAACAGTACCTTTGGGGCAAAAGCGAGCCAAGCAAGGACCCGGAAACCTGGGTTTCTGTTTTATTCCCCCTGACTCACCGTGAGCCTCTGACCAAGGAAAGTGAGGTTAGTGGAAATGAAACACACAGACAGATAAACCAAAAAAGCAAATGAGGTCATGAGGAACAAGATGCTTAGATGTACCAGATGATGTACTGGATGGTGGTACCCAGCACTTACAATCTTACCTTTGATTATCAGAAGCTGGTGGTTCAGATAACGAATTTGACGTTCACTTTCATTTAACTTTTCAGCCAAGTTTTCCAGTTGTCTCTCTTTTGCTTTGTTAAGAACCCGAAGCTGAACAATCTGCACATTTTCTGCACAATCTGCTTTACAATTAAAGATGCTTATTAGATAAAAACAGACCAAAATATAAATGTGTGGTCATTTAGGACAGTCTTTCAAACTGTGGCTATAATGTCTTAAAGGTTCATGAAATCAATTCGGTGGACTATAACTAGCAGTTTTTTTTAAAAAGAAGACAAAATATTACACGTCAGAGTATGTGATGTACTAAGAAAAATGTATTTTGTGGAAGATTTGCTACATTTATTGTGACAAGGCTGTCACCTTGCCTGGAGAGCCCCGGGAGGCATCAGTAAAGCCCGCCAGTGTGTCTGGGTGGATGATGGGAAGCAAGGACCCTGCCCTGCCTCTCGGGCGCTGCTCCATGAGCTGAGCAGCCTTACTCCACCACAGCCTTTCACCCTGAGGTGCTCCTGCTCTGCAGTAGCCGACCAGTCATGAAAGCCCCCTGGAACTGGGAAGCAAATTCAACTCTCCTCTTTTACGTTGCTGGTATCAGGTATTTTGTGCTGGCAACAGGAAATCTGAGTAATATATTTATATATACTGATTTATATTGATTTGTATTATAGATCATAACACAACACACAAAGTGAACTTCTTACGATGGGACATTGCCACAAACCTATTAAAGTCACTGGTTTGGAGTAAACCTGAGATGCTACCAATGTAGTCGATTAAAAATCCACAGATAGGGGCCGGAGATTTAGCTCAGTGGTTCCAGCGCCTGCCTTGCAAGCACAAGGCCCTGAGTTTGATCCCGATCCCGGTAACCACATACAACGTTGGGTGTGGTGACTCACGCCCACCAGCAATCAATACCACATACCATAGTGCCGGGCATGGTGGCTCACGCCTGTAATCCCAGCACTCGGGAGGCACAGGCAGGATTGCTGAGTTTGCAGCGGCTTGCCTGGGCACCATAGTGAGCTCAGGGCCAGCCTGAACTACAAAGCGAGATCCTGTCTCCAAAAAGCAAAAAAAAAAAAAATTTAAAAAACAACAAAGGCTGGGGATTTAGCTCAAGTGGTACCACACCAACCTTGGATGCACAAGGGCCCAAGTTTGATCCCCGGTACCACCCCAAAAAAAAAAAAAGAATTAAAAACAACAAAGCACACTGGCTTCTATGATATCATTTTTAAGAAAATATTTAGATACCCTTCTCAAAATATTTTACCTTTATCAAAAGTGGGAACTGCATTGTGCTTACACTAATGTTGGCACACAAATGCTGTGTTGTTAACTATTGAGTAGAGCAGTAAAGAATTAAGACTTCTGAAAAAGTTTTAACAATAGGCAGGACAATAATACTTCAATTACATCATGATAAATATTCATCACTTCCTAGTAGGCTAATGTTTCTGTTAAGTTTACAGATAGATGTACTTTTGCTACTTGTTAACAAAATAATTCAGCCCTCTTCTAAATGGACATATGGTTAAATCAAAAAACCCAAAAACTGAAAACAATGTTACAAATCAAATTCCTTCTAGGCCTTGCAGCAGGACTGGCCCAAAATACAGTCTCCAAGATCCACTTCTCTTCAAACTCATTTTTTTTAAATAATTACTCTTGCTAAGAAACTATAATCACCAAATCTGGGTCTACCACTAAATTATCTCATTAACTTCTCAATGTCAAATTTAGGCAAATGTTTAACTACCTTCAAAAACAACAGAATCAACTTGATAAAATGTAGCCTGTTCAGGAAGGTGAAGAGAAGTCAGAGGAACAAAAGGACCAGGAGACAGATATGTAACTCAGTACAGGTAACTCAGACGGGCTGTCAGGCTCTGGGCACCACACTGACTGGACCTAAACCAGCTATGCCCGACAGCTGGCCACTTCCTCCTTCCCCAGAAACCTACCAACAAAGACAGGCTGCCCTGAACTGGCCCCCAACTGCCCCAAGGAACACAGGTCCGGGGCCTTCCCCAGGGCTCTCTGTGTTCAACGAACTCATGTTAGAGAGGTCACATTTTCTCTCTGCCAGCGCCCAAGTGACCCCAGTTTCACATTTCCCCACTAATTTAAGAAAGAAAATCTCACACACACACACACACACACACACACACACACACAGCCCTGGCGGCCATATGCTAGAATCCAGAATCATGCTGCTCTTTGGCACACACAATCAGTAGGAGTTATTAATATGCCAGAGAGCCTGATCATAATAGATGCACAAAAACACTAATTCTGGATAATCATTACACAAGTTTTGATTTTTCTTTTTTGATACCAAAGCATTTCCAAAATTCTCCAGTAGGCTAGGGATTTAGCTAGGTGATTTCAGCTCCTGCCTTGCAAAATTCTCCGGTAGAAACAGGCATTTTTCTTACTGTCAGGTAGATATACACTCTACCAAAAATTCAAACTAAAAACACCTGGGGACAGATCTAGGTCAAATTCTGAATGTAAAGTAATTTGTGTCACAGTTGCTTATTACACTAAAACCACAAAATTCAAAAGAAAGTGAAAACAAGATTGGCTGATTTTTTAAATTTCATTTCTAAAAAGTGAAAAATTTGTGATTGATGAGAAAACTATTTCAGTCTGCACAGTAGACTTCATTAAAAAAAAATGACAAAGCGAGACCCTGTCTAAAAAAAAAAAAAAAACATGAAAATCTTGAAGTGTTTACAAATTAGAATGACTGAGATACATAGAGTAGTTATACAAATTTTGTTTTCACTTTTTTATGATGGGAAAATGTCAAACATACAAGAATAACACATAAAATCTCCATAGACTCTCCTCCCAGCATCAACTATGAATCTGCTTTGCTTCAATCCTCCCACCTGACATTTATTTACTTCTAACAACACATTTTAAGTAAACTCTAGACCTGTCAGTTTATTCATAAATACATCAGCATATGTACATATTTCTCTGCAAATTCAGTCATGATCCTATTGTCCTATTTAAAAAATAATTCTTGAACATGCACATAAACACTGACTCAGTTTTCAAAATTTCTTCATTGTTATAAAATAAATATAGACATGATACCTACTTTCATTAGCTCCTAGAAATTGTTGCTGGAGGCCTTCAAAGGTGTTGCTCCCCGCTCTCTCCTGGACTGGCGAGCTACTGCTCTGGACAGGAGGCTGGTGAGGGTTGTATGTCACTCGGTATTGCCCCAAAGCTTGACCACAGGGGTCCTGTGTTGAACCAAAGTGCTATTGTAATGCGACAAGTGAAAATGGCAATTAGGATTTGGCCTTCTCTTCCAAAAGTATCACAATCAGGCACCTTATTTTTATGCTGGAGAAGCTGTGATACAAGATTTTATAGACATCTTTGCTCAAAATAGTATTTATTGTTCCTTAACGTTATTGATTCTTTCACTGTAGTTTTGCACACATAAGGGTGCTCATTGCATAAGTAAATCTCAAGGAATCCAGGGTGGGCGGGTGGGAGTTCTGTGAGATTGTGCCTCAGTATTTTACAATGATGTAGAAGACGCTGACCCCTTGGGAACTACCAACGCACATGCTCAACGTGACACATCACCTCAGATGTAGTTAATATTCAGTGACTTGTGGAATGAATAACAGTCTCCAGAGACAGTGAAATAGGAAATATTCAAAGGGAATGTAGTAGGGGAAAGTAATGAGAGGAAAGAATATATATGAATTGGAAAGAAAAAGAAATAACATGTATGTAGGGGGTGGGGATTGTGGGGTGGGTTTGGGATATGGGTAAAAATGAGAATTAACTTGTGTCATATACTGGTACAAATTCCCCAATGTTCAGTGTGATTGTGAGCTGTATACAAAATGTACCAATAAAGAATTTAAAAAAAAAAGAATTAAGAGAAAATAACTACCTTGAGTAAACACCAGAAAAAAATCACCCAGTCACTGAATGACTCAGACTAGCAATCAGCAAAATGAGGCATTTGTTGCCATTAAGCAGTTCTAAGAACTCTAGGTCCCCGTAGTATACCTGAGGTCTTAGTGCACTGAACTCCCTAAGCAGAGACCAGGCGTCTGCTGCTCACACTGTACAAAACAGGTATCGACTCTGAAGTATCTGACCTAAAATTTGTCATGAACAGTGAGTAAGAAAACTGAGGAAACTAAAGGCTGTAGGCTACATAAAATTATAATTTAGAAACTCCATTAAGATGCCTGTGCATTGGGAAGCATGGGGAAACTGATAGAAGCCAGAAACATCAATAAAGAAAGACAGTATTTCCCTGGCAGACTTAACTTTTAATGCTGAAATAACTACTTCCAAACTTCTAAACTTCTGACTTTAGGTCAAATCTGCATTTGGTCATAAACAGAAAATGGCATGACTGATTCAGCATGACCTGTGTACTTTTAGAAATTTTTTTAGTAAAAACCAATCATCTTTGTACTTTCATGTTTCTTAAGCATTCACATGTCACACAAATATCTTACACACACACACACACACACAAATACATTTCAAAGTCAAATTCTTAGTACCTGAAAGTGGTTCCTTGGAGGATCTGAAAATTTAATTACATGGGTCAGCTGATGATGGAGCTCTTCCTTCTGACCATTGGTGTAGGGCCTGAAGTTCTCGGGCAGGTGATACATATCGGCCTGTTCACATTTGCCCGGAGGACTATAACCACTTCCGCCTTCATCGCCACCTTCTGCGGGGTGGTACCGGGGATGTCGATCTTCCACCTGGCTTTGACTCTCTTCCCAGCTATTGCCACGTGTGCTGCCAGTGTGACCCTGAATTCCATTGCAGTTCGCTTAGCTACCAAAGGCAAACACAACCAGACCCCCACCCCACCACAGCCATGGCCACCCCGGGTACTTACATCTGCACTTGGCGATCCGGACAGCACTTGGTGCTTGTTCCAGTGCATCTCCAACTGCTCAGGAGGGGGTGGTCTTGAGGAAAAAAATCAGGAATTTATATGGACATGGATAACACAAAGAAGAACTCTAAGACTCTAATGTTTGCTGTTCCCCATTTGTTCCTTTTCCCTGAAACTACCCAAAGTTTAAGAATCAGCCTGCAATTTTATACTCACATACATGATTTCGACCTGCAGAGAACTGAAAGAAAAAAACTAGAGAATGCAACGCGCTACAGAAGGTGAGTTAGGTCCTTACGGGGCCTCCGCGCCGTCCTCGCTGCAGTCCGAGTCCTGGAGCTCGGGGGAGGACAGGTCATCGTCCAGCATGTCGTGAGGAAGGTCTGTGAGCAGCCGCTGCAACTGTGGTGGGCGGGAGAGGGCGTCAGCTCCACCCGCTCGCAGCTCGGCGTGCGCAGACCAAAGCCAGCCTCCCCCTCCCCTGCGCCCAGCCCTTAAATTCCACGTGAACCACGCTCAGCCTTTCCCTTAGGAATGCACAGTATCCGGATCTATATTACAAGCCTGTATCTTTCTTAAGATACAGACTTAAATGCACACATACTACAAGAGAATGGAAGAAACTTCTTTTTTTTTTTTTTGAGACAGGGTCTCACTTTGTAGTTCAGGCTGGCCCTGAGCTCACTATGGTGCCCAAGCAAGCCGCCGCGAACTCAGCAATCCTCCTGTCTCTGCCTCCCGAGTGCTGGGATGACAGGCGTGAGCCACCACGCCCAGCATTGTGGTATTCGGTGTTGATTGTTGGTGGGCATGTCTCTAAGCCCAGCATCATATGTGGTTATCGGGGATCGAACTCAGGTCCTTGCGCTTGCGAGGCAGGCGCCGGAACCACTGAGCTAACCCTCCGGCCCTGGAAGAAACTTCTTTATGGAAATACAGCGAGTGATCACAGCAAGGCAGACTTGAGTTGTGGGGTCCTGTTTTAGCAGTAATCTGACTTCAGGGACCCCGGTGGCCAGGTGCACTCTGCCAGGTGTGGAGGATGGTCTAGCAGGTGGCCTGGAAGCCTTAAGCTCCCATAATGAGACAGAAACCCCTGGGGAATGACTAATGCGTAGACAGCCACCTAATTCCTGTCGTGGGAAGATACACAATACTCTGCCCTGAAAAACGTTTGGGTAACAGGAGGGCTACAGAGAGCACTCTCAACAGCAGATGCCAAACCCACAGAAAACGGCTCTGCTCCCCAGCATTACTCCAGAAAAATCACGTGTTTAGTATCCTTCCTCTATAAACTAAGCCGACAAAATAAATTCAAGTTTCAAGATAAATGCGACAGAAAACAAAGTGAATTTCAGTATATATAATTATCTTTCTTCAGGTCCCAATATACTGTCTTAAAATATAAGGAGAAGATTCAAATATTATGCTACTAGGTATAAATGATTCTTCCTTAAAAACTAAGCCCAGGGCTGGGCTGCAGCTCAGGGGTAGAACACTCACTTAGCAAGTGCAGGGCCCTGGGTTCAATCCCCAGTAATGGAACAAAAAAGAAACTAAGCACCAGTTCAATTACCAAGTTGACTAAGTCTCTCCAGAGTATATAAATCACTCCCATAGAATTAGGTAGTGAGTGGAATTTAAAGACATCAAATATGCTGTGAACGCACAGCGAGAAAAATAGGATGTGCCTATTCTGCAGCGAGTTAGTGTTTCTGTTCTTATTTTCCACTTCCTCTATCACCAATATAAACACATTGGATTATTGATATAGTACACATCTGAGTTTTGTGTTTATAATTTTTTAAAAACTTTCTTAAATGATAAAGATAGTGAAAGACAAATACATTCTAAGAAAGCCTTGAAAAGAATCTCCTGATTTGTTAGCTGTGTTTTGGGGAACTATAACTTGGGGATGGGAATGGACTCTATCAGCTTTCTTTCTGATCACAAAGTTAATAACTTTGGCTTCCATGGAAGAAAACTAATTTAAGCAAGAGTGGTTATCGAAATGCTTCTGAGTCCATGTTCAACTTATCAACTACCGAAATCTATCACTGTGGTACTTGAGTCTGATGTTTTACATGCATATAAAAATTGTGAACAGTTTAGTTCACCTTCAGAAAATGTCTCCATCAAGTGCTCTGGCGTGGCTGGCTCTTACTCACTCCTTGACTTCTCTAACTTCACAGCAGAGAGAGAGAGAAGGCCAAGTCCCCCTAACAAGGCTGTGAGGAACAAATTCCTACCCCAGCATTTCCATTTCTCGGGATCAAAGGTGTCCTCTCCCCCTGCGGTCAAATAGGTTTTGCTCTTGGTTATTACGCCTATGCCACAAAGCACAAAACTGCCCCTACTGGCCCATCCATATCACCAAGCAGAGAACTTTAGAAACTATAAATATTCTTCATTAAAGATACACTGACTTCCAAATACAGATTCAAGGAAAAACATGATAATCCCTACAAGTGAAAAGATTTAACCCAGTCATAATTTTCTAATTCAATAGACTGCTTTTAGCTGCAGGTACCCACCGCAAGGTTCCAAAGGGGCATGTTATTGTCCACCAGCTAAATTTAGTAACTTAAGAGAAGTCTTCCGAAGAAAAAAGGCAATTTTCCACTGTTAAATTTCTTGTGAAATAGTCTATAAACTCCTCTCCCTGGAAAAGCCCTTTGATCTATGAGATATAGATATGTTATCTATACAGAGAGATATATCTATATCTCATATATAATATATTCATATTTTATACATTATGCAATCATGTTTTGAAAACATACATCAATAAACATAAAAATTTCTCTCCCTTTGCTACATTTTTTTTTTTTCCTAAAAAACACAAACAGCCTTAAATAACAAAACTTCATCAGCAAAACATTTTACAGTAACTTTATGTTCAGGGAAGAATGACTGCAAGACATACAACAGGCAAATCTTTTGTTAGGATTTTCAACTTAAATTAACTAAACAGACTGTCACAGGGGCCTGTAATCCCTCGTTCTCAGGAAAACAAGTGTTCTCAGATTACAAACCACATAGAACAGCTTCTCCCCAGACAAAAGCACCAACACTCATCTTCCTGTGGAACAGGCCACCTGGGCTAGGGATACAGCTAAGCAGCATGGCACCTGCCTGCCAAGTGCAAGGTCCTGAGTTCAATCCCCAAAGGGGAAGGGCGGGGAGGGCGGGGCGGGGAGGGGCGGGGCGGGGAGGGGAGGGAAGCAGAACAGAACAGACACCTGGTAAGAACACTTCTGAAAAGATCCTGCTATTTAAGAAGATATATTACGAAGTAATGCCTTCATGGATACCTACCAAGCAGAACCTATCTTAACCAAAAAAACTGAAGTTAAAATCTGTTATAAACAGCATGTGAGAGGCCACTAAGACACAGGCGTGGTGTGAGAAAAAGTTTTATTCTTCTCCAGGTGTGAACAGAAACTGAAATTTGGGGCAGATTTCGGCAGTAGCTGGGAAGGAAACCAGGTTTGTACCGGCACTGAAGGGGCTAAGAAGTGGGGTGAACGGTCACGACTGGGGGTGCACCTACAAGCCTGGACTCGCTGGCACGGGGAGACGTGGACCCCGTCTCTGCACTGTCTTCACGGCCATCTGTTCGGTCCACTGAGCGTGGTGCGGCCCTTCAGTGGACGTTCCCTCGCAGGCTCTCATTCCAAAAAAGTACAACTTGGGATCAGAGGATCCCAACAGAGGATCAGAATAACCTGGCAGCTACACCTTTGGCTTATGAACTGAGCTATGTTCAGAAGGCAAAAAGAAAAAAAGGAAAAAGAAAGTGCCAGTCCTTGAAAAAAACATGGATAATACGGGGGTAAATTCACAAGACACAAACCAGATAAAGTACTAGAAGTGGCTAAAGAAAAACACAAGAAAAAAAATATATTAAGACACAAGCATTTGTTTCTTGAATTTCCTTGAGGAACAAAAAAATTTTATTGAATAATTCAAATAATATAGACTGTATATAAACGCAGCTTTACAGCTCCCTCTAGTGGGAACAAGAAACGAGAGGTTTCCAGGGCCACATCAAGATTGTCATGGAGACCCCGGTCCGAGCAGAGCGCGCCCCGCAGGCCATACTGTCCCACAGGGAGCAGCCTGTACAGATCACGAGGGCCCAGGCGGCACCACCAGGACAGGACGGGCACTGTTTGCCACCTGCTCCCCGCCTAGCTGCCCTTCTACGCCACGCTGTCCTCACGCACGTCATCACAACACAGCATCACCAACAGCATCACCCCGACAGCACAGGCGCCCCGAGCACGTGCAGACAGACACAGGTCAGCGCCGGCCCAAGCCTGCCCACAGGGCCACTTCCGGCAGCACTGGGGACGAACGCGATACTCCCAATGAACAGACACCTTCACGGAGCTGCGGCCCGGCCAGTTCCTTAGAAGCCTATAACGACCATTCTTACCACAAAAACGACCCCCAAAGCCCGTTGCAGCCAGCGAGGGGATCATGAAGCACAGTGACTTGGGAGCGAGAGCGCTTCAGCAAAGCCACGCGGTTGCAGTACGGAGGGGAGGAGACAGCTACCGCCCCGGCCGGCTTTAGAAGTGGAAGTCTGGTTAACCCCCTGCTTGGCTCCCACGGGGGACCGAGAGCCTCACCAGCAGCTCTCACACGGCACAGTGCGAACAGTATGAGTACTGAGCCGGAGGGTGTGTACCGGGCGACACAGAGTGACGGCAGCGCTGGCATGGCACCCCTCCCTGGGCTCACCCGCACCCGCGGTACCCTAACCTGCGCACAGACTGCCTGCGAGAGGGCACCAGAGGGAGCCCGGTGAAGCGGGAGTTTTCGCGTCTCTGCTATGCCTTGGTCTGCGTGGCCAAACCACTAAGAGCTGTAGCAACTTAGACATGACCGCAGTGCCTTATTTCTCTGCAAAATTCTTGAAGGATTTTACAAAATATGGGTCAGTTCATGGTTGTCTGTGGCTTGGGAATCCACTGGCCTAAATGTCTTCTGAACATTGTGTCACTTGCTTGCTAAATCCTTTCCTTTTCTCAAAATTAAATGCATTTTTTCCACCTGATCTTGAAGGCAAAGAACAGGGGACCAAAAAAATAGAATAGGACAGCCAAAGGCAAGATCCTAACTGCTAATCGCGATGTGTGGAGGTTGGAATTGGACAATGGCTTACTGAATAATAAACAAACATGGATGATTTCCCAACTGGTCTTAGCAACAAAATGAAACTCAGCCTGGGATCATGTTACATCAGCAGTTGGCCATTCATACATGAAGGTCAGAATCAGGACCATCATACTCCTTGCAAACAGCTCCACAACCCCGAGTGCTGTGTCTAAGACAGACATGTGCTCGGTCGGGCTTACAGCACCGTGATTCGCTGAGCAGAGAAAGCCAGCTACTCATCCCCTGCTGATGGTTACCATCCCGCCACAAACCCAAAGCTACCAGCCAGGCAAGAAAAGACTGGCCTATTTGGTTTTTGTATTATTTGTTTCTGTGCCTTTGACATAATGGGGAGTGAATTCAGGACCTTCCCACTGAGCTACATATCTATCTATTTTCATTTTGAGACAGGAAGGGTCTTGTTAAATTGTGCCACTTAGGCTCAAACCTGAGATATTCCTGCCTCAGCTTCGCAGATTTCTGGGATTATAGACATGTGCTAACATACTTGTGCTGCTATTTTCTGCAATATCCCAAAATTGTGACTCTTTTGCTGTCATACAGCCAGGGAGACCGAGGAGGTAAACTTTTGGATAGGTAAGCAAGCTTGGCTTGATGAGCCAACTTATTAGTTTAACTTGCAGGGACAAGGAACCCATACAAGTTTTCTTCTAATGTCTGTTACTGAAAATCTGAAACTCCTTTATCTCACTTTCCTCTTGCAGCAATTTTTTTAAGTAAAAACATTTTTATTAACATGAAGTTTCTGGGGATAGAACCACAATCATCACGCTAAGGTCCTATTAACCAGTTAACTCTCCGTCCTTTACCTTCTGTCCAATGGAAGCGCTAATTCTTAGATAGTTCAACTCCTGAGAGTCCTTCTCCTCTGCCATGAACCCAAATTCTGTCCCCCAGAATACCGCCTGGCAAACAGATAACCCCAATGGCTACTTGCCACTTATCCGAAATAAACTATGGAGAATCACATCCGCCATGCAGATCCCTTTAAGATTCTCCCCATGCAGTAAACCCTTTAGGCCGAGCTCTCTGGCACCTGACCGGCAACGCCCTTCGCAGAGCTGCTGCTGCTTCCTAAGACCAGCGGTTATTTAAACTAACCCGCTCACACCCCGGCGGCTACCCCTGGGCGCTATCCAAAGCCCTCAAGGCCGTGCGAGTCCCACTTCGGTTCCAGTTCCGAATAAGAGAATCCGAATCCCCATCCTTGCCTTGGGGGGGGGCGGGGTGGGAGAGGAGCTCGAACACTCACGCGCTCTGGGTGCCGGAGAAAACTCCCGAGAGCAGAGCCCACCGTCGAGGACAGGTGGCCGAGAGCAGCGGGAACCGCGGCCCGCCGCGCAGGACAGCCACTGCCCCTGCCATGCCCATACTGCCAGGAAGGCCAGGTCAAACGCTCCGGCCACGCCAGGGTCTCGCGAGAGCCGCAGAGTGCTGCAGTCTTTCCACGGAGGTGCCTGTGCCCGGCGCGAGGGAGCCCTGGTCCCCTTCCGGCCCGCAGACGGGCTCGCCTGGCCTTCGCTCTCCTCCCGGCTCCTGGAGGCCGTCCGTGCTCCACCCTCCCCACGGCGAGCGGCTCACTCCCTAGGGAGCAGGTCGGACCAGCAGGTCTCAGCACACAGGATGCCCCTCATCACAGTCGTTGAGAAACCCAACCCAGACTGCAAACGAAAGCACTTCTGCCGCTGCTTCTGCCCCGTCGGGAGCTGCCACGGTGGAGCAAGAGCGTGCCGAACACTTGACAGAAAGACGAGGCTCTCCTCGTGTTCCTTCCCTCTCTAACCCGGTTTACCAGGCAGGACCCAGCAGATCTTTCAACTATCGCTTCCTGGCTTCCCAAGGCCCCTGGGTAAAACACAAAGGGCCCTCTGGAATCCCCGAGACCCGGCCGCCCCGCGCCCCGCGCCCCGCCCGGCTCTCACTCTGTCCACGGGGCCCAGGTCTTGCCCCCTTCCCGGCCTGACTCTCCGCGGGTGCTTTAGCCCTTCAGCCCAGCACGCTCGCCCCAGCTCCTCGGGAGGCCTCCTTGCCACCGCTGTCCCTCGCCCACTTCTCCTGTCTGCCTCCAGCACGTGGGGACACACACAC
>PVIC010026201.1:0-24648 GCA_004025085.1 Thryonomys swinderianus | reverse complement strand
TAAATATGATACAGAAAGAAAATAAAAGAGCATGTATAAGGGGGGAGGAGGGGGGAGTGGGTAGGGATATGGGTAAAAATGAGAATTAACTTGTGGCATATACTGGTACAAATTTCCCAATGTTATATGTGATTTTGAGATATATATAAATTGTACCAATAAAGAATTCAATAAAAAAAAAGAAATGTGCTTCTCAAGAACCTGTGCATCAAGGAAGCAATGGAACTTAGAAAAACTCTGAATTAATAATTTTAAAACTTTAGCATGCTATAATCCCGAATGCAGCTAAAGCAGTTCTTCTATAAATTGATAAGAAAAATACTAAATCATACAAACAAAATTTTTCTATTGTATGCCAATAAAAATGGGCAATAGATATGAGGAAAAGCACTAGTTCTAACATCCAACAGTTAGAGACAATGAATACGGTCCCTTTTCTTGGTGGTTAGTGAAGAACTTGTTTAGAGACTAGAAAAATTGGGCCCTTCCTTGCTCTGAGAAGGCAAGGTGTTGGTCTTATGAGCTGTGGGAGGCTGTATTTCAGCCTCATCATCCTACACACAAACTGTACAGTGGCCCAAATTCCGATAAATGCAAATTAACAGTGAAATGTTGCTTTGGATCCATTCAATGGGCAGAAATTAAGATGAGCTGTCATACCTGTGGCCAGTAGAGATGCGGAGTGAAATGTGCTCTCCTCCATTGCTGGTTGGCTTGTAAAGCATTCCGGCCTTTTGTGCAAGGAAATCTGGTCCTATCTATTAAAACTAAACATATGTATTCCCCTTGACCCTGGGATCTTACTCTTAGGAATCTATTCCATAAAAATAAAAGTGCTAATTTGTAAGGACATGTGTGTGAGAATGTTTATTACAGCATTGTTGGTAACTGCCAAGAACTGGAAACATGGTGAATGGTCATTAATCTGGGAATGGCTGAAAAATTAAAATATATTACTCTATAGAACATTATATGGCCATTAAATGGAATGAATTATGGCCTGGCCAGATGTCTGAGAGAGACTGCCACGAGATACCAGTGAGTAAGAAAGGTAAGATGCAAAATGAGTGTAATGTGATTCTATTATTATAAAAAAGAACAAGAGCCTTCCCTATACATGTTGATGTATATAAAAATATGTAAGTAAAGATGATTACAGAGGAACATAGAGACACACTTTTAGGTTATTAATGTTGACGGAGGAGAGGAAAAGAGAACAATAATTGCCCATAAGAAAAGCCAGACATATAATACAGTCCTATTCATGTAGATTGTGGGAACGTCCATGCAGGTCAGTGGTGTATATATGGGTGTCCGTCCATTCACACATCAAAGATGTTCCCTCCATTGTTACTGGTTGGGGTGGTGACACTTTTATTTTTATTTATTTTTAGGGGACTTTTATTTTTATGACAGTATCTTTATGGTTCTAATTCTTTATAATAGACATGCATTGTTTTTATATTCAAGGAAAAGATGAAGTTATTTTTAATTTGAAAATAAAAATAACAACAAAAAAACCAAATAAACTCCAAACTTGCAATACTAACATAACTCAGTAATGGACACGTTCTTATTTATAGTTGCCTTGAGGGGCTCAGCTTGAAAGAGGGACAGAAAAGAATAAACAAAGGGAAAACCAATGGCTCTAAAGTATTACCTTCATTACAAATTATGGGGCAGTTGGGAGAATGTTGAAAGTTGCACATATATTTGTCATAGCACATCTTTTCACTGGATTTACTGTGTCAGCAGAATTGTTTTCTGTTTTTAGTAAACTTTAAAAAACTTTGAGTGGAAGTTTGTTATTCTGTTGCAGGTTTTTCTTTCCCTTATGAACTATACACCATATAGTGAACTGGTTTTGAAATTCTTCACTCTCTTTGGAACACAGAGGAGGCAGAAAGGCCAGGAGAAGAGAAAGAATGGTGTGAAAAGGTGGGGAGGCCTCTCCTATGGTTGGGGACCCTGTTCTGCATTGTCTGCTGCTTTGAAGGTACCTGGTCTCTTGGGTCTAGTTTTCTTCCTATCTATCTATCTATCTATCTATCTATCTATCTATCTATCTATCTATCATCTATCTATCTATCTATCTATCTATCTATCTATCTATCTATCTATCTATCTATCATTGTCTATGCTAGTGGGGATTGAACTTGGGACCTTGGACCTTGCACTTGTCAGGCAGGTGCTGTGCCAATGAACTACATTCCCAGCCCTGAAGGGATGTGATTTTGAGAAGCACATTTCTTCCCTGCTTTTCAGGTAGCTAATGAAAATACTATTATGTAACATTACAAACCCAGCACTGCCAAGTTGAACTTGATCATCAAATTCATTTTTGTATTTTGAACTTAGAAGTAGAATCATTTGGACTGCAAATAGCCTGGGAAACTTGCTGATCTATTTTTTTTTCTTTTTTTTTTTTTTTGAGACAGGGTCTTGCTTTGTAGTTCTGGCTGATCCTAAGCTCACTATGTAGCCCAGGCAAGCCTCAAACTCAGCAATCCTCCTGCCTCTGCCTCCCCAGTGCTGGGATTACAGGCATGAGCCAACGTGCGTGTGGCACTGTGATATGTGGTACTGATTGCCAGTGGGTGTGAGTCATCATGTCCAGTATATGTGGTTACCGGGGATTGAACCAGAGACCTTGTACTTGCTAGGCAGGTGCTGGAACCACTAAGCTAAATCTCTGGCCCTTGTTGATCTAGTTTTAAGTGGATTCTGCTAGTTGGAAATGGATTTGCAGCTTCTAACTCCAGGCTACTGAGAAATGGGTTTGCGTTTATAATCCCTGCAACTCACACTCAGGAGGTCATGACAGGAGGATTGTGGAGTTCAAGAGCAGCCTGGAATACATGTCAAGTCCTTGTCTCTAAAAACCCAAACCAAACCAAAACCAAAAAGAATGGGTTTATTTTTCCTTCCACAACAGGAAAGACGAGGGCAGTTTGTAAAATGAGTATCCTGAAAGGATGTCTTAGCAGTCGTTGACAGTTGGTTACATGGGTGTGTTGGGAGAAAGGGCCTTAGAACAGTGGCTGTGCTTGGGAAGCACAATTCTACTATCTTATTATTACTCACCCTCTCTCATTTTTACATAGGAAGCACCTTAACATTTTTCTTTTCTTTTCTTTTTAGTTTTATGAGAGGTTCTCACTTTGTAGTTCAGGCTGACTCTGAACTCACTATGTAGCCCAGACAAACCTTGAACTCACAGCAATTTTCCTGCCTCTGCCTCCCAAGTGCTGAGATTACAGGAATGAACCAGCACACCCGTCACTGTGATGTGTGGTATTGGGGATCGAACTTGGGACCTTCAGCTTGCCAGGCAGATGCTGGAACCACTGAGCTAAATCCCTGGCCCACCTTACTATTTCTTTATCATTTTTAGGTCAAAAATAAATTTTTATTTCAGTACTCTTATGAGTATTTTGGTGCTATTTATAAATATATTTCTAAGACAAACTAATTTCTTTTTTAAAAAATTGAATTTATTGGTACATTTTATATATTCATCATCACAACAACACTCAACATTGGGAATTTGTACCAGTATATGACACGAGTTAATTCTCATTTTTTTCCATTTCTCTATCTGCCCTACAAGTCCCCACCCCATATATATATATATATATATATATATATATATATATATATATATATATATATATATGTATATATGCTCTCTTTCTTTTTTTAATATCATATTTTTTATTTCCCCTCATTACTTACCCCTAGCCTTTTTCCTTTGAATATTTTCTATTTCACAATATCTATCTTACATTCTAGAACTCATTTACATCTTCCGATGGTCATACCAGAGAAAGGATATGGTATTTACACATCTATGACCTATTTCACTTATGAGTGTGGCCTCACAGTACATCCCTTTGAGTATAGATGAGTCAAACTTATCATTTTTTATGGCAGAGTAACATTCCATTTTATAAAAAACTTCACATCTTTTTCATCCAATCTCCAGTTAGAAGGCATTTGGCTTGTTTTCCAGATTTAGCTATCACAAACTGAGCTGCTATGAACATGGATGCACATATGTTGCTGTGATATGATTCTTTTAATTCTTTCAGTATATTCCTAGCAGGGGAATAGAAGGGTCAAATGGGACTCTAATCCTTGTTTTTTGAGGAATCTCCACAGTGGTTGCACAAGCCTACATTCCTTCCCACCAACAGTAGAGAAGGGTTTCTTCCTCCCTGCAGCCTCACCAGCATTTATTGCTGGCTAGTTTGGCAATCCACATCCAAGATCCTGGACTCCTGCAGAGTTCAAACCTGTAGGGGCTCATTGAGCTCAATTTGGGCATTATGCTCAGAATCTAGACAAGGGATGACAGCTGTCTCCTTGTGATTAATGTTCTTAGCTTTGTATGTTGTTGCTATTGATTTTGTTGCTGTTCTTACCCTTTTTTCTTTCTTTACTCTGATGTAACTATCTTTTTTTCATTTCTTTACTTTGCTGGTGCTGAATTTGTTCAACTTTGCAGTTTTTTCTCCTCTCAATTGCTCTCATCTTTATAGAAGAGGGAAAACAGTTTCCTGTTAGCCTCCTGCTGCTAGGTCTCCTTATTCTCCTCCTGTTCCCTCATCCTCTCCTGTTCTCCAGTCAGAATAAATATGTAGAAGTAAAAGGTTTCAGTGTTCCCTAATTTCTCTTATTTTTGTATTATTATAAGAGGGTGTACAAAGCCTCTAGTTACTTATAGAGTAAGTTCTCAGCCAGTACTGTCTTATATATGTCCCTTTAGCCTCTTTTTGTCCTCTGGTATCTATAAGGTTCTTGAGGTCTATGTGATTTAAGATCCTCTAACCTTATTTCTAATCTTGTGTTATCCTTCTATCTTCCTACCTTCCCAACATCCCAGTGACCTTTCATTCCCAAGGGGTGCTGGTGCTACATTTAAGGACCGTATGTTGTAAACGCATTTCTGATTAATTCTAAATTTTGGCATATCGTCATAGAGGTAACTCATGAGGTTAAAGGTTTCAGAATAGCAATGGCCAAAGCCTCTCATTTCCTTTACTGTGTTTAATACTGTCAGTGATACTGATTGTATTATGTCAACAAAGGTAATGTGATTGTTCTGTTCAAATACCTCCCATGGTGTGCCTTAACACGTCTTAAAAATGGCCAAAATACAAAGTATTAGTGTAGTGTAAGGTTCTGAGAGATTGTCTGAATTACTGTATGTGTCATTCTTTACCCAGTATCGTGAATTTGAGGGCACAAAATTCTATTTGGTGGCAAAATTCATCATGTGATCAATTTATAATGAGATTTAAGGGTTTATTAAGATGTTAAAATACTGTCAGTATTTTAGGACACAGAAAGTTTTAGCAGATTTCATCAAGGATGTCTTTTGAATAATTCAAGATAGGAGCTTCTGATGCTTTGCAGATGATATGTTCTTGGGTTTGGTGTTTTGTTTCATCCTGTTACACTATCCCACTACCTGTATGACCTCTGCAGTTCTCTGAGCAGTTTCTTTCAAGGCCCTTGCTAGCTCCTTCACCAACCCTCTTCAATTTCAGGACAGCTGTTTGACCCACCCACTGGAGAGCTCTCTGGATATAGGAACCAGAGCCTGGGAGGGAAGGCAGAGGAGAGAGGGCATTAGCTCTGAGCCTGACAAGAAGCCCCTGCAGGGCTCTGGGGCTTTCAGTGCACCTTGGTGAGTAAGGATCAAATACAGGGCTCTGCCCCCTCTCCTACCTCTTTTCCGGAGCCTCACTTAAAATTAAACTAGTCAGTCGGGCGTGGTGGCTCATGCCTGTAATCCCAGCACTTGGGAGGCAGAGGCAGGAGGATTGCTGAGTTCGAGGCTTGCCTGGGCTACATAGTGAGCTCAGGGCCAGCTTGAACTACAAAGCAAGACCCTGTCTAAAAAAAAAAAATTGAACTAGTCAAATGTGGTGGCCAGTTGGTATGCTGAAGTTTTACTCCTAATGTGCACTTCTCTCCCTCATGTTTGGAAATGTGGAAGAATTCCAGCTTGTTTCAGTACCTTCTCCTAAAGCACTTTGTCTTGGAGACACAGGGGACGTCCCTCCATTTTCCAAAAGTACCCTCTGTGCTCTGTGTCTTTAAGGACCTGCTCTCCCGTTAGTCTCCTGGTCCCAGAGAGAAGATTGGAAGATTCACTTGCGTTTCTCCACAGGCTGTGCTCTGGGTACCTCCCTGTGGCGTGTCTGAGGGGTTAGTCTGTCGGTGACTTCAGGCCTTCAGTCCTCTGTAGCCATCCCCCTCGGTGGAAGGGATGGCTTTCGGAGCTTTGCTAAACAGCAAGGCAGGTCAAGTCTGTTAAAAAAAACAAAACCAAAACCAAAAAAACTTAGACCATTGTGCTGGATGTTCAATTTCAGGTAACTGACTCTTTAGGAGATGTAAATGTAGGCTAAATTCTAACACAATATTGACTCATGTAAGAAAAAGTGGGAAATGTAGATTTCAGGTGGGAAGAGAGCAGCATGTTGGCCCCTCATCCCACGTCCATGGCCTTGCACGGAGTGTTTTTCTAAGGGTTCAGTCAGGAAGCTGTGGGTGCTAATGCATCGGCCACCCCAGCAATCCAGCCGTCTACCCAGTGTGGATCTCTTTTTTAGCGTCTTTTTTTCGTTTTGTGTTTTTCCTTTCCAGGCAACGCTGGGAGGTGCAGGGAATATATGTTCCAGATATTGTTGAATCCACTAAATATAAGTTTCCAGCAATCAAAGAACCGGACTGGTAAGCAGTTTGAACTAAGTCGGTGTGGTTAACTTTTTTCTTCTCCTGTCAAGAAGTAACAGATTGATGGCGACATAGCTTTGGCTACGGAACTGGGCATTTTTTTTCCACCTGAGTCAGCACAAGCGATAAATTCCTCGAGGATGTTCTATGCTTTCCCAGGATGTGGGGTCACGGGTAATCTTTTCTCCGAGGTGAGCCACGTTCCTCCCTTACCACAACTTTGAGGAAAAGATGATGTGTTCTGACGACAGCAGACTTTCACTGGCCTGGGAGGATACATCAGCCAGGATTCTTAGCCAACTGTACCACTTAGAAAGTAGCTACATTTTGAGCAGTCAAGTTTTCTGTCGCTGCATGGATGTAACAGGTCGTGTGTTCATTAAAAGTTAACACCCCGAGGTGGCAGTCGTCACGGAGCGAATACTTTGTGAATACCTACTGTATTCCAGAACTTCACCTCAGAAGAATGAAATCTAATTGTTTTGACTTTCTATTCCTTCCGGGTATCCATACACATATTGACTTTTGACGGTTTTTTCAAAGTGTGGAATCCAGTGGACATTTCTCAAATTTACCTTTTCATTCCAAGTGTGTCTTTCCTAGTAACTAACACTAGAGGGCGCTCAATTGCCAGTATCAAATTTGAGCCCAGGACTTTGCGCACTTGGTAGAGACTGGTTTTACTCTTTTCTGTGGAGTTGCACAACTTTATTCTCCTTCCAACGCGCCATCAAAAAGGACACATTCTAATGACAACTCGGTTTCCATCAGTATTTTCTTTCTTGGAAGCAGGCCTGTGAAATGTCCTGTTAAGAGTCAGTAACCCCATCCCTTCGTTTTCCACCAGATTTACATCTAAATCCCCAAAGGAAACTTCAAGGACTGGCTCCACACTAAACCTCAAAGGCTTTAGCAACAGGCCAGCCAGGCTCTCCTTTTGCTTTCTGTTTGGTCTAATGCCCCTTTGCCTCCAAAACAAGCAAATCTTAATGCTCATTCAGACTTCTGGTGATTTGGTGGTTCACAGTCGGCTAACCTCTGACTTCTAACTTCATAGCTTCTTGTTTTCTGTTTTCCTTTTGCTCCTCTTCAGCAAAAGTACTTGATTTTCTATGCTGTGTCTAAGGAGCAGGGGAGAGTATTTCTCAAGTGCTGATTGCATCAGTCACTCTTTATATCTCTTGCACTGAGCAAGGTATATCCCCATTTTATAGATGAATAAACTGAGGATCAGTGCTGAGGATGTGGCTCTAGCAATGCCGTGCCTACCTGCAAGCAAAAGGTCCTGATTTCGATCCCCAGTATCTAAAACTCCCCGCAAAAGCAAAAAACTTGAGACTCAGGATTAAGTCACTTGTTAGAGATTGTGTGCTTTGTAGTAGTGGAACTAGGATTTTGTTCTAAGATTTTCTGATTTTCATTTCTCCTCCTCCATACTCTTTAATCAGACTTTCACTTTTTTTTAAGGCAAGGTCTCACTATGTAGTTCAAGTTGGCTTTGAACTCACTATGTAGCCCAGGCTGGCTTCGAACTCATGGTGATCCTCCTGCCTCAGCCTCTCAGGTGCTGGGATTACAGGAGGTGCCACCATGCTTGGCTCATATTCTTTAATAGTGTCATCAGTGTTTCCATACATATTTTTTTGTCACATTCCTTGCTTTTATCACAAGAACATTTATTAAAAATGCATAATTCATGATAAAATTAACTAAAGACATTATAAAAATGACATTATCCTTCCTAGCCTTCCTGTATCTCAGAATTAAAAAGAAATCACAGGACCAGGGATTTAGCTCAGTGGTTCTGGCACCTAACTCACAAGCAAAGTCTGGAGTTTGATCCTCAATACCAGAAAAGAAAGAAACCACAGTGGGTGTGGCGATGCTCACCTGTGATCCCAGCACTAGGGAGGCTGAGGCAGGAGGATCACTTTGAGTTCAAGACCAACCTGGGGTACACAGTGTGTTCAAGGGCAGTTTAGGCTACATAACAAGACTCATCTCAAGAAACAAAACAATAATGATAACCACCACCAAAACAAACCAAACCAAACCAGACAAAAAACCCAAACTCCAACTCTACAAGTTGGGATGGGTGTAGCTTTTGTCCTTCAGGAAAATAGATCCTTGTTCAGCTCTTGGATTATGAAGTTACACTTTAAGAGGTCCTCCAGAGTGGCTGATATCTAAGGATTAAAATGCTTTTATCTGTCTTCCTAGAAAGACATCCTAGAAACCAGAAGTCTCTCAGAATCACTGTTCATGATGGATATGGCTTCAATATTTCAAGCTTTTCAAAGTATGGAGTTTCTCCCACATGGTTAAGCAAGAGGCTAAGTAGAATGTAGCATCACCAGACTGAATGTTGAGGCCCCTCCACTAGTCTCTTAATATGCACATTCCAGTATAGTGAAGGAGAAAAGCAGTCAAAGAAATGTCTGGGTTAGTGGGCTTTTGGCATTGTTATGAGTAGTATTAAAAAATAATTTACTGAGTTATAATTCATATACCATACAATTAACCTATTTGGCTTTCAGTAGTGTTTAGTGTATTTAGAGGTATGTGTGACCATCACCGCAGTCCATTTTAATCATGTAAAGAAGAAAATTTATAACCTTTAACTGTGATTCCCTTAGCTTCTCATGCAGCCACTGGTATATTTTCTGTCTTTGTTATTTCCCTATTCTGGGATTTTATGTGAAGGAAATCATTTAGAGAGTGGCATTGTGACTGGCTTCTTTCATCTAGCATAAAATCTGTCTACTTTGCCGGGTGTGGTGGCTCACGCCTGTAATCCCACTTTGGGAGGCAGAGGCAGGAGGATTGCTGAGTTCAAGGCTTGCCTGGGATACATAGTGAGCTCAGGGCCAGCCTGAGCTACAAAGTGAGATCCTGTCTCAAAAAAAAAATCTGTCTACTTTGTGGCACAGGATGGTACCTTATTCTTTTTTGGGGGGGCTTCTTTTTTGTGGCTAAATAACATTGTATGGTGTCAATGCATTACCTTTTTTTTCATCCACTTATCTGTTGATGGACATTTTGGGTTGCTTTCCGTCTTTTTTTTTTTATTGGTACATTTTATTGGTATATTATGTATACACATCACAATTGCACTCCACATTGAGAATTTGTGCCAGTATATGACACAACTTAATTCCATCTCCCCCCCCTCCCCTCTCCCCTCCCCCACCCCTATACACACAAGTTTTGTTTTCTGTTTTTTGCTTTCCATCTTTTGGGTCTTATGAATAGTGCTGCTAGGAGCACTATTCAGTTCTGAGCTGTTGTATGAACATATACTCCCTTTTCTCTTAGACATCTCTATTTTAGAGTGCAATTGCTGGGTCCTGTGATAACTATGTTTCATCCTTCCTGGAGATGGCGTGTTGGGTTCCAACATGCTCGGTGTCTGGGTTCTAACTTCTCCATGTCCTCAGCAACCCTTGTTAGCTGACTCTTGGATTCCAGTTCTCCTAAACAGATGTAGAGATAATTTCCTTAGCTCTTTCTTCTTCTTCTTTTAGAGAGTGGGATTTATACCGCTAGAGTTAGATGTTTATGTTTTTATTTCAACTAACAATTAGCAGTTATCTTCTAGGCCCTGGCCGATCTCTTGAGGCTTCAAGGCACCATACCTGGCTGTTCACACCCCGTGGGACACAGAAACAGAAAATGAGATGCACTTTCAAAGACAAGGATCTCAACAGAGCTCTGGCTAAGGCTCTGCAAAAGCCCGAAGCAGCAAATGACTGACCTGAGATGCATTCAATCCACGTAGGTTTAAATTCAAGCTTCTAATTGGTTAAGATGAAAATATTTATTATCAGCTTCATTCAAAGCATCCTAGATAAAGAGAAATAAATGGAGAGATAATATAATTTGTACAATTAATACATGTTAATAAAGATAATGCATTCATAAAAATAAAGCTTCCTAGATGAGACACAACGTCTTTTGTTTGTTTTTGTTTGTTTTGAAGACAGTGTCTTGACCTGTAGTTCAGGCTGGCCTTGAACTCACTATGTAGCCCAGGCAGGCCTCGAATTCAGCGATCCTCCTGCCTCTGCCTCCGGAGTGCTGGGATGACAGGCGTGAGCCACCACGCCCGGCACTGTGGTATGTGGTACTGATTCCCGGTGGGCGTGAACCACCACACCCGGTATCGTTGTATGTGGTTAACCAGGGACCTTGCGCTTGCCAGGCAGCGCCAGAACCACTGAGCTAAACCTCTGGCCCAACACAACAGCTTTTATAATCACCATCAGTGAGTCTGCTTGTACCTAGAAAAACAGGCCTCGTTTTCAGAATGCTTGTTGAGCTCCCACTCTTATAATATGGAAGCTGTACAAGTTTTCGTCTGTTGTTTGCAGTTAAAATAATTTGTGTCATATTTCCGTGAGCACAGAGCACAACCGAGGACTTTCGAGAACTGAGATACAGAAAATGAATTGCCAAGGTCCTTACTAACCCCATGTCATGAGTTTTTGTTTTCTCTTTCTCAGATCAAATGGCGTCCATTTTTGTTTCTCTCCCAGCATACCCACCCCATAGATTTCCCCTGTTCTAATCCTCTCTTCTTTTCTTTGTGGTTTTCAATCCTCTGGGATGTGCCTCTGTCCCAGGCCTTCAGACTGCCTCAGAGAAAGTCCTTTGGCTGGCTGTCCCTGCTGGTTTGAATGCATTTAAATGCGCGGGGTGGTCTGTTGACTCTAGGAGTATTTCTTAACTCCTTTTTTACCCATAGAGTGAAATAAACATGGAGGTCCTTTGCAGCTATGAAGGCCACAGTTCATTGCCTGGGGCTGTCAGAGAAGAGAAAAACACCTGCTTTAATTCAGCAGGCAAATGTCCCCCTCTTTGCCAGAGTGTGGGACATTTTAGGTCCTGTGGCTTCTGTCCATTCCTCCTGCTTGCGGACACCTATTTTTATATGGTGGTGTAAATATCTGCAGAACAACGAGACTTAATATGCCCTCTTGTGCTTGGCTTTAGACTTCTCCTGGATGGTTCCTGCCTCATGACAGAGTAGAAGCCTGAGGTCATGTAAGGGGGTGAGTGAGGGAAACAGGTGTTTCTGGGCGTCACCACCCTTAAAGCAACACTGCTGTGAGGCCTCTGTCGGGGCCCTTGAGGCAGCAACGTTGACTTGGGACGGTTCAGGGGGTACATTTACTCCACCTGTGAGCACATCGTCTCAGGGGAACCCGGTTCACGTGTGTGTGTCTTGGTCATTCCCCACGGTGGCAATGGTGGACGGTTGTTTGTCCCCTGCTCCATTCTGTCCCTCCCTGCAGGGCGCCTTGCCAGTTGCTTTGACTTTGGACGTAAGAGCTTCCAGGATTTCATCCACCGAGTGTCCATGTGGGTGGGCCAACGGAGGACTTGGCAGATTCGGATTTGGCAAGTAGAGAAGGGGAAAGAGAGGAGCTAGCTATGTGGAAAGAGCCCCCGGAGGGCTCTGTGACCAGCAGCTCTACGGGGAAGGGAACCCATGGGCCACTTCTGATAGTCTGGCCTTAGCGAGGTGGAAATGGGGCTGGGGCTGGGCGTCAGAGCACACTGGGGTTACCAGATGCGATGTGAGTGGAGAAAGTCGTGGGTAAAAATATCCTGTCTGCGGCTGTCTTTTCCAGTGCGTGAGACTCTAGCCAAGCCTTTGCTTGTGCTCGTGTGCATGGGTATGTGTTTCTTGTGACAGTTTTGGGGGATCCTAGACTTCCCTCCCTTTCTGGGAGGAACCTCTGTCAGCCAGTCAGAGCGTGTTCAGAGGGAAAAGGTGGAGTTAGCAGGGGGGAATGTGGAAGAAGCCCTTGATGAAGATGAACGTGGAGTCCACAGGGAGAAGGAAAACTGGGGGCCAGGGGTGGGGGTTCCAGAGAATCTCAACCCAGGTCACTACTCCTCCAGGAAAGAAGTTTCTCCCAGATGGTGGAGGTAAGACATTCGGGCCTTCTTGGGAGGCAAGCCCTTCCCGCGCAGCAGCAGGCCCAGCAATACGTGGCCTCCGGCCCTTGGCTATAACTTCCAGTTCCTGGAGTCAATCAGAGTCAACTCATGTCCACTTTCAGGAGCGTCATCCTGCGTCCTGTCTATGTCCCCAGCCCGCAGCCACTGGGTCACCAGGTCCTGTCTATTCGACTTACCCAGACGTCATGGATTCTACCCTTTTTATTACTCTCAGTCCACCGCCTTGGCTGCTTCAGCCTTCTAGTAGGTCCCCAGACCTCCAGCCTGGGATCCTCTATCCAGGATCATGGTGCCGCTGAAGCAACCTTCCTGAAAAGGCTGAGTTTTTCATTTCCACCCCAGGTTTAAAACCTGCCAGGGTGGGCCGATTTCGGCCCCTGCCAGGTAAAATGCTGATTTTCTTTGTTCTGACGCTTCCTTTTTGTCTCTCCAGCCTTTTCTGCCTTTCGCATCCTGCAGTGACTTCCCTTGGGGGAGGGGCCCCCTCACCTCACAGTGTCCTCTCCCGCTTCTCCGAAGGTGCTACCATTTCAGCAGGGCACCTTTCTCTCCCTCTTCCAGGTCCTTTGGAACTCAGCCCAGGCGTCCCCCTGGCAGGGGCTAGGCCGACCTTCCTCATCCAGCCCCACAGGGCCTGGTGTATTTCACTTCCCTCATTTTTCCCAAATACAACCCTCTTAAAGCTGGGGATTATCCTAGGTCTCTTTGTATCCCAAGGCTCCATAGAAGGAAATCCACAAATATTTGCTATATGAATTAGCTGTTGCTAGGTTGTCATTTTGGTCTGGAAGCCCTTTCACCCTTTGGCTCATTTCTAAGATCTCCCCAAACAAGGTCCAAATTAAATGCCATCTTCTCCATGAAGCATTTCCTTCCAGCCGTGTTAGAACAACTCTCACTCTCTGGGATTCTTTTTTGTTTTTTTTTTTTTAAAGACAGGGTCTCACTTTGCAGTTCAGGCTGGTCTTGAACTCACTATATAGCCCAGGCTGACCTCAAACTTGTGGCAATCCTCCTGCCTCTGCCTCCTGAGTGCTCGGTTACAGGTGTGAGGCACCACAAGAAAGATTTTTTTTTAAAAACTGAATTCTTTATTGGTACATTTTATATACATCTCACAATCACACATAACACTGGGGAATTTGTATCAGTATATGACACAAATTAATTCTCATTTTTACCCACATCTCTCCTCACCCACACCTCCCCACCCCCTATATACATGCTCTTTTATTTTCTTTCAGAATCATATTTATTCCTTCCCCTCATTATATTCAGATTTTTTTTTTTTTTTGTAACCAGGATTGAGGCAGGTGGCAGCGCCACTGAGCTAAATCCCCTGGCCCATCCACTGGGGTTCTTTGACTAGCTCTTCCCTTGTTTTGTATTAATGTACACAAACCTTGATACGTTGAGCTTGAACACTCAGAGGAGTGAACATATCCAACAAACACTCCCAGATGCACCCATTGGGCCTGTGGGGACAAGGCCAAAGGGTAGAAGACCGCTGGGATCCTGCTTTTCCTTTCTAAATCACTACAAGCTATTGCTCTGCTTGCTTGTAGGGTTGGGCCTACTCTCTTTATTTTCTCCAGATGGATGGAAATTGCTTTTTTGAGGGTTGTTTCTGTGTTTGATTTATTTTTATTCCACCACCTGTGCCTAGCACAATGCCTTCCTCAGAGAAAGCCTCCAGTGGATGGATGAATGAATGAGGAAAGTTAGTGGGAAGGCATGAACATTGTTTCCATTTGACTCCACCATGAAATAGAAGGTTTTATAGGTTGGATTTAGGAACATTTCTCGTACTCATAGTTTTTTTAGAAGGGAGTGGTGATGTGTACTTTGAGATACTATGAGAGGAATAAGAAGCCCTTTTGTCATATTCTGCCAAGGTGAGAGAAAATCAGGCAGCAGTTTTGTTTATTTTTTTGGGACTGGGTTTCACTATGCAGTTCAGGCATAAGTTGGCCTGGAACTCGTGGTGATCCTCCTGCCTCTGCCTCCTGAGTGCTGGGATTACAATGTGCATCAGCATGCCTGGCCAGGCAGTGGTTTTGATGCCCCATTTTCTTCAAAGGAATTCTTTTTTTTTTTTTTTTTTTGAGACAGGGTCTCGCTTTGTAGTTCAGGCTGGCTCTGAGCTCACTATGTAGCCCAGGCAAGCCTCGAACTCAGCAATCCTCCTGTCTCTGCCTCCCGAGTGCTGGGATTACAGGTGTGAGCCACCATGCCTGGCAATGTGGTATGTGGTATTGATTGTTGGTGGGTGTGAGTCTCCACGCCCAGCATTGTATATGGTTACCGGGGATCGAACTCAGGACCTTGCACTTGCGAGGCAGGCGCTGGAACCACTGAGCTAACCCTCTGGCCCTCAAAGGAATTCCTTAAAACAAAACAAAACAGAAGGATTGATCTTTGGCTCAGTGCCTGGAAGGTACCAGAGCTGGTTCTAGATCTCAAGGAGCCAGCCATGACCAACCAGCTGCATAGGACTTAAAGAACAGCTTTGATTTTGTGTAGCTTTTCTGGCACTTATCTTCTTAGAAATGAACCCTTTGGTTGTTTGCAAGACCTGTGGCTCCTTCAGTTCCTTTCCCCTCATATTTAGATGTACCTTTAAAAAGATATGCTGGAAAGCTGGGTGTGGTGGTTTATGCCTGTAATCCCAGCACTTGAGAGGCAGAGGCAGAGGCAGAAGGATTGCCACGAGTTCTAGGCCAACCTATGCTGCACAGTAAGCTCAGGGCCAGCCTGAGCTACAAAGTGAGACCCTGTCTTAAAAAAAAAAAAAAAAAAAAAGGGGGCTAGGGATTTAGCTCAAGTGGTACCACACCAACCTTGGAAACATAAGGGCCCAAGTTTGATCTCTGGTAACCATATATCACGAGGCCAAGTGTGATGATTCATGCCCACTAGCAATCAGTACCACACACTGCAGTGCTGGGTGTGGTGGCTCATGCCTGCCATCCCAGAACTCAGAGGCAGAAGCAGGAGAATTGCTGTGAGTTTGAGGCTTGCCTGGGTGACATAGTGAGCTCAGGGCCAGCCTGAACTACAAAGCAAGACTCTGTCTCAAAAATAAAGTAAAAAGAGCCAGGGGTGATGGCTCATGCCTGTAATCCTAGCACTCGGGAGGCAGAGACGGGATTGCTGAGTTTGAGGCTTGCCTGGGCTACATAGTGAGCTCAGGGCCAGCCTGAACTACAAAGCGAGATCCTGCCTCAAAAAAAAAAAAAAAAAATGTAAAAAGAAATAGGAGAATCAGACATGGTGGCTCACGCCTGTAATCCCAGTATTTGGGAAGCAGAGACAGGCAGATTGCTGAGAGTTTGAGGCCAGTTTGGGCTACATAGTGAGCTGAAGGCCAGCCTGAACTACAAGGCAAGACTTGGTCTCCAAAAATTAAAAAAAAGGGAAAATAGTTTTAATAATATTTTATTGTGACTAAGTATCAAATATCAATTCAATATATGAAAATATAAGAATTACTAATGCGTATTTTACCTTCTTATCCATACTAAGCCTATGAAATCTGGTGCACATTTTACACTTATAGCATGTCTCAGTACTAGATGCATTTCAAATACTCAGCAGCCACCTGTAGCTTATAGCTCCTACATTGGACTGTGAAGCTTAATGGCATCCAGGGGAGATACAGGATGGTTATTCTGGGTCTGTGCTGCCCTCCAAATTAAGTCGCCTCACCCACCAAACCAAAACGAAGGAATGGGGTACAAGGAAGTGTATTCAAATATGAGTATTGATTCTTTAAACATGTGATTTTATTGTGTTTTAATAGGCAATGTCACCCCCCCCCCATTTTCTTTCTTGAAACCAGGGCCTCATACATGCTACACACAGACTCTATCACCACTCTGCATTTTAGTTGTTAGGAATTATACTGGTCTCTGCATAAGGATGGTAACACAATAGAAGGTGTATACACGCTTAGGGTGTTTTTCTTTAATATGTACAATAAATTTATTTTTCCTATCTTTTCACATTAAATTGCCAGCTTTATCCAGGGCAGTCTCTACATCTTCTACTTTCTTTTTTAGGATGTGTGTGTGAAAACATTATCTTTCAAACTGAATCCCTGAAGCTGTGGAATTTCTGAGTTGGTGGGAGTTCTGATACTTCTAAGTGGCTCTCTTGTGTCAGAGACTGTGCTTGTTTTCCAGCGATGCAAGCCCAGCACAGGCAAAGTGGAAACTTTTGAAACAAATCTTAGACACACTAACGTAAGGAAGGGGCTTTTAAACTCTAGTTTCAGAAAAGTGACAACCAACGTTCTCAAACTGTAACCTCTGTCAAGAGGCTACACAAAGGAATCTATAGATATACAAAGAAATCTATATATCGCTTCTCGGCCTTTTGGCTAAGATCAAGTGTAAAAATCTACAGAAACTGACTCTGATAGGGTTAAAAACTTCAAGTCTGTTACACATGTACCAACTCAGCCTCTTTCTGCTTATCTGTGTCTCTACTACCGTGTGCCTTGAACTCTAAAAGTTTTGAGCTATTTTGTTTTGTTTTGTTGCCTTGAGAGGGCAGAGCTGGGAAGGACTGGCAGTTTGAGCTCCCTTCCACCCCTCCCCCACGGTTTTAGCTATACGACTTGATTAAACAGCTTCGAGATGCTAGCCAGACTTCTATATGCTCACGAGGCCCCTGCCCTCGTGGTGGTTCAGTGCGGTTTCATCCTCTAGGCGTTCCCCGGTGCCCCGTGTAGACCCGACTTCGCAGAAGTCTGTCAGTTTTGTCAAAGGGTCGCCAGTGGAGAATTCGCACGGACTCGAAGCAGACCCAAGCAAGCTGGTGCTTCGAGGCACATCGGATTATTCATTAGCAAATTCTTTTCACCTTCTATCTAAGTAGTGAAAGGTGACGCCAGAATCGCGAGTGCCACTCCCCGAAAGGGACTCTGGCGACACCCAGTCCAGGTTCTACAACTTCTGCTTCACTTGCCCAGTAGCACACAGTGTTTCCAAAAGTTGCCTTAAATCTCCCCTACTCCTAAACCTAAAGGTCAGCGTGCCAGATTCCCGCCAGCCTTCCAGCCCGCCAGAGTCTGATCCCTTCGGAAGTTTCTGTGGAGGGTGGAGAACTGAAGCGGTAGCAGCGGGGGACCGAGCGGAATGACCACCGAGAATTACGTAAGGAAAAGTCCTGGTGCAGAGAAAGCCAGCTTGACATTCAGACAGCCCAGGGGGAGGGGAGTTGCTGTCCTAGAGTGGCAGGGAATAGTGGCAGCAGTTCTAAGAAATCGAGAGAGGAAAGTAGCGAAGATGAAGAAAACACTTCGGGAACAAGAATACTAACAAGCCGCGGGACCCGGAGCATTAACAGTCAGCAGGACGCGTGTAGTAATTTGTCAGACGAAAACGGCAGCCTTCCAACTTTTGCAATGGAACACAAGGCTTGACCCTTTGGGGGATTAAAAACGGCGATATGCAAAGCCCAAAGCTAATGAATGAATTTCAGTGGTTTGTCAGCAGTATGTAAATATTTTTGTCCTGGAGCGCAAACTCTCCGCAGTTATTTAGAAAAGTAGGGACTGCTAGAATGCTCTCCTGTGCTTTTCCACTAGTCCCAATCGGAAAAAGAGCTGCTACCGCTGTACTGCCTCTTTAAGACCTGCTCGCTGTCGGGCTCTACAAAAGGGAGTGACCTCTGGGCTTTGACAGCTCCCCTAATAACTACCACCGCGCAGGCCCCGCCCACCTGGCGACCAGCTAGGCCGATTGGTCGGCGGGCCGGTATCCCGTGCTCTGATTGGCCTCCCGCTTCCCCTGAGCGAACCTTTAGAACTCTGAGACAGACAATATTCTGTTACATTGTAGCAAAATGGCGACTGTCATTCACAACCCCCTGAAAGCGTAAGTAAGACTAAAAAATGTACATATTCCGCGTGGTTTCAATATGAAAAAAAAGGCGCCTTCTGCGTGCCGAGCGCTGCCAATGCATGGCGCTTGCAGGCGCCGCCAGTTGCGGTGGGGCTTCTCTCTTTTCTTTCTGCTCTTACTTCTTCATCTTCTTTTTTTTCTCCCAGCGCGCAGAAATGTCAGGAGATGCAATTAACAAAAAGAAAATTGTTACATTTATGTTCTGCTTAATTGGTGGACCTAGACAGGCGCAGAGAGGAAGACAGAGAGAGGTTAACAGCAGGGTAGCTCGGCGCTCCCGCGCTCTAGTAGGGGGGTCTTGGGCAGCTCGGCGACCACGGTCCCCCGAGTCCCTTGCCTTTCCGGGCTGTGAGTGGCGCGCAAAGGGCGGCCGAGCGGGGCCGCAGCTCCGGGCAGGGGCTGCCACGGTGCACTTGGCGGAGCCCGGCGCTCCTGGAGGCCGGAGCCCCCACCCGGGGAATCGGCGTGCTGGGGCGAGCGGACCGACCGCGGTGGCTCCGGAGTTTGCAAGGCGCTTTTCGCCTTCCGATCTCTCTTGGGGAGTTTGTGTAAACCTTCCGGAGTTGGGAGACCGCGGGTCTCAGGAGCCCAGGTGGTTGCCCTGGGCTTTTCTGCCGCGGCAGCTCCAGATTCTGAATGCGCTCCGGGCGGTCGCCGGTGTGTCTGTGTAATTATGGGCGAACTGGCTGGAGTAAATTAATGACGCGGGTTAACTTGGGGTTGCTTTGGAGGCAGGGAAGCTGCAGGTCTTATGAATGATCTTCTTGGCTCCAGAGTGAAGAGCCGAGGCGGGCGGACCGGAGGTTTGGGATCCCGGTCCGAGTGAGAGGCAGGTGCCTCTGGCCGCCTCGGGGAGACTTTGAGCGGACGCCCAGATCCGGGACGAGGGGGGGGGGCGGGCTGGGCGAGGACTCTTGGGGGACAGCCTCCAGGTCCCGCAGCCGATTCCTGCCTGCGTTCCTCCTCCTTTTCATCCTGGCTTCCTTCCTTCCTTCTAGTCGGTGGAACTGTTAAGCCTCCAAGTCCGCTCGCGATCACCGAGCCGGGGGTGGCCTCTGAAAACTAATCTCACTCCAAGAGGGGTGCTACGGCAGGGACGTTGGCAGAGGGTGGTTTCTCTGTATCGCGGGGCAGCGTGGGCTCTGGGTCAGCGCCCCTTGGACCAGGACTTCCTTGCCCGGATGAAAGCTCAGGCGACGGGAGGGGGAGGTGCAGATGGGCGTTTCGTGCGGAATTCTCATCGGTGCGTGGCGTTGGTCAACCTGGGTCTTTTAACTCTAGGCACCCACGTCCAATCCCTGGGCTCCTCTTGAAGTTGAAAACCAGGTTCGCAGCGGGCGGCGGTAGGGGTAGTGGCGGGCGGGGGATTCCTCACGCAAAGGAACGCACAGGGACATTCGGATAGGTTTGTGCCGGCTTATCTCCCATTAGCAACAAGGAACGGGGGCACGGATTATTACTGCCGTTAAGAGGACGCTGGAAGCTGAGGTTGATCAGAGAGGAGCTCTTGGCTTCACTTCTCCCTCGAAAGCCCAGATACACAGCAATTCAGCGCCACAGCGTTTCTCCCACGGCGCGGGCGGGGGGTGGTGGTGGATGTCTCACGGCAGAATAAATGGGCGTAACTTCGCCGCATCCTCGCTCAGGGTCGCTCGCGCTCACACAGCGCTGATGCTGTGAGTTTCTACCGAACCCACAGCTGATTTGCAATTTCCTCATTTCCAGTTGAAATCACATAGCTCGGCTAATGCCACCTGGTAAACTCAAGTCAAAGAGGTCTATTTCACATGTGCGCTGGGCTTCGCGCTGGGAAAGCCGTACCATACCCTTGTTACTGGGCAGCGGGTTTACACGCGGGCGGGCTCAATACCTCCAGGCTCCAGGGATCCCCAGTGGCTACATTTTTTTTTTTTTACCCCGGAAGTTTGCATGTTTGGGAAGGCGGAGGAAGTGATAGAGAAGCGAGAAGAGGTGTCCAAATCTTGGGTGGCCAGTGGAAGTAGTTCTGATTTATACAGTACTTGTACTTTGTATAGAAACAGTTGTGATGCGATGTATTTGTGATTCTCATAGACACACACACACACACACACACACACACACACTCACTCACTCACACCTCCCCTGCCTTCTAGGTGGGAGTTGAGGGGTCATTTGTAATTAGCCGCTCCTTTCTGCATCCCAACCTTTTTCCTTGTGCTCCCTTCACCAGCACATACACCAAACCCTGTTCCTGGGGGTGAGAGGTGTAAACAATCGTGCGGACCAGCGGATCTTCTCGCGCCTGGGACTGTTTTTAAACTCCTTATGCTGGAACACACATGTTGTTATTGGGAGACCGACACTATTCACCTTTATATATTTTGAAAACAAGTTGCTTAATAAAATATCTTATATATTTCATTTGTTTTTAGAAGTTGCTGATCAGGAAACAAAACACACGTAAATAAATTATGCATGGGATAAATTAGAACAAAGCACGGAGACACATCAGGCTGAGGGCCCAGGGCGGATGGTGCAGCCGGGAGAGGGAGCAAGGAGAGTGGTTTGGAGGACTCTGTTTCATCCTCCTGTGTCCCTTCTGACAATGACAGGAGCTCAACGACATTAGCATTTTCTCTGTGCGTTTTGAATCTCTTTCCCCCTCCTTAAAAAAAAAAAAAAATTAGCCAGACGCCCCCTAGAGAAACTGGTCATACAAAGATTTTCTCCAGAGGGATAAAGTAGTAGTAGTTACTGTTCCCAGGGAGAAGCAAGCTTCGGTTTCATGCATTACCTGGTAGGGCTCTCCCTACTGGATTTGGACTATTTTTCACTATACTGGCTTTTTCAGTGTGAGAATTCAATAATTCAGTTAGCTGAGGGTAACTGGATGGCACAATTTGAATCTCTTTGCTTTGGGGGTCTTTCGTAGGTCCCAAGCTCCTGAAGTCACATCTCCTTTCTTAGCAGTGTGGCTTTCTTCCTGGCTGTCTTTGATCTCCCTTCAACTCCCTTTCTTTTTCCTCCTGGTTGTACCCTTCAGCCTCTTTCTCTCTGAAGCCGACAGCCTGGCTTCTCTCTCTGTTGTTGCCTTTAACATCTTATTACTGCCCAACAGGGTGTTAGAGGGAGAAACAGGAGCCGCCTGGACTGATCAGATCACAAAGGGGACGCAGCAGGTGGCCCCACAAGCAAGCAGACACATCTGGACAAATAGAATTTAAAAGCTCTGTTGGACATGTATGATGTGCAAATGCATATTACGCATTATTTAATTTAGCAGCTACATCATGTGAGTGAAGATGTGTGACAGGCATCTCCACTTTTTACTTATACAAGCACGTACCTGTGGTGAAAGGAGCACATGTAGGTAATATAAATATGAATTTGATAAAGGTCTGTGTATAAATTAGACAACATGTATTCTGGTTGATTGCTACAGACCTTAATGCTTTTAATATAAGTTCTAACCTTAATGTTTTAGCTTAAGTAAATCATCTTCCCCCCAGTATGCAAGCAGCACTGTAAAAAACTTTTTTTGCAATATTTTTCTTTGTTTATTTAAAAATTTATTTTTCTGGACTGGGGTTGAACTGGGGGTCTTATGTTTCCAAGGTAGGCGTGGTATCGCTTGAACTAAATCCCCAGCTAAACAATTTATTCTCTTAGTTAAGCTATAGAAACCCATGGCTTGTATGTGCTTAACTGGGAATGTCTGCCACCTTCTGCCAGACTTGATTATGCACATATGTATCTATTACTATTAACAGTCTGCTTAGAAAAGAATAACTATTATTATTTAATTATCCCAGATAAACTGATAGGGCTTTACCTCAAATTAAATGTTTATTTATAAAAATTGGACAAGTAAGCTATAACTGTAAACATATGCATAACTGTATCAAAACTTTGTTTTGTAAGGGGTTACTCTTAGGGGATTGGTTAATATCCCTTTCATTAAGGATACAACTTGGGGAAGTAAACATATTTACTTAGCTAAGGTCAAACAGTAGGTCATGTGTACAGATGAGCCTTAAATTGTCTTCGCTCTGTCCTGCTCTGGTCTTGAAACAGTGCATTCTAATCTAAAGTGGTCTGTGTGCACGTGAAAGTTAGAAGCCAGACCTCACCCTTGTGTGTCAGCCAGTTTAACTATCACAGAAGAGGGAGTATGGGGCCACATTCCTGGTCCTAATCTCCTCCTGGCTATTTCTGCTGGGGTGGGGGTTGTTGGTGGATGCTAAGTGGAGAGCAGTGGAGTTGAGACTTTGTGAACTTATAGCCTTTTATGGACATCACTTAGCCCTTTATGAAAAAAAGCCCCTGAGATATGTTAAACCAGCAGATACCAGAGAACCACCTACCTCCATTTGCTTTGGTCACCATTGTAAAACAAGTTCTACATTTTCCAAACTTCATTAGCACATGTGATTTTACTGTGAATGTCTGATTTCAGTGAATTACCTGCAAAGGAGATTAATTTCTGCCACAACCCAAGTGGAGGCATCATCCTAGGATAATAAACCTCTGAAAATAACCTGGCCTGACAACTTCTTAGGGGATGCCTGAGGTTGCCCATGGACTGGTAGATCCTCAGCTCAATAAAGCGATCTGGAATTCTGAGGAAAGTCAGTTGAGATTTCTTGTCCTTCTTTGACTTTTTGAAATGGTGCAGGTAGCTGGAATTTGGGTACACTGAAGAAAGATCGTAATGTCTACAACTGTTTCCGAGCCATCTGCTGAGAGCAAGGCAAAAAATGAAATGCCACGGTCATGTTTTGTGCACACACTGGAAAGAAAGTCGAGACTGAGGCCGATGTTTCATTTTTCAAAGTGCAGTTGCTCTGATTGTAGTGGCTGTGGGGTTTGGGTCATAAAAAGGCACAGAATCCAGGCCTGTTTATTATCCCAACCTCTGCAAAGTAACTTTTGTGGTTTTTGAGTGTTTTGAAAGTCACTAGAAGACAGAGAAGTAGCCAAATGTGGCAAACCTCTAGCCAAAAAAAATCCCACAACCACTGAAATATTTTTTTTTTACCTAGCCACAATTTTCCATCAGGCGTTTTTATGTAAGCACCACCCCGAGTTTTAAATAGTCTTTAAGTATAAAGATACTTAACAAGGAAAGATAAATTTGGCCTGGGGGTGGGGAGGGAGACAGGATAGATGAGTGGATAAAAGTGCTGTGTGGTCTGGAACTCTGAAATGATGATTGTTTAACTGCAAAAAAGACTGATAGGATCCACTGCAAGTTCCGAAGTTTTGTAGCTGTGTGAGTGCTGGGGAGAGATGAGGTGTTGTGGTGTTTTTGTGGTTTGTTTTTCTTGTCGGTCCACTTACTGGTGTTTCACAGTCTGTCAAACCATATGGATGAATGGAGCTCGCATCGTAAAACTGTCACCAAGGGAAGGTTTTTGAAGCCTGTGATTTGCTTTAGAGTTTTAAAAGCAGTGGTTAGGAAGTGTTAGTGGGGGTGGAGGGTGGGAAAGGAGAACTAGAATTTGGAGAGTTTCTAGGTTGTGTGTTGTGAATAGTAGTAGGAGGGTAGTGGAAGGAAACAGAGGGGAGCTTGAAGAAGTGAAGATTGAGGACTATGTGCAGAAGCAGGGAGGAGCAATGGGATTAGGCTCAGAACTCCTAATAATGGGGTTCAAATAGCCCACATTGAGTCCTTCACCGCCCAGGCCTCAGTTCTGATCCTGGGGAGCAATAATGACACATGTCTAATCCCCCTGACCCTCCTCCTCTCTCCTCGAATCCAGAGACTCTCAGATTGCTGTGAAATGATGAGTTTCATTATTATTCACTTGGAAACTCTGCTCTTTGTATTATCTGCAACTGAAAACTCTACTAGAAAGTTTTCCTGTCCTCAAACTTTCACCTGCCACTGGTGTGGCCCTGCCTCAAACACAGTTGCTTTTCCTGGTTCATCTCTCACCAGCAGCTGATCATTCGTAGCTTTGGTGACTCTGGAGTAATGGAAGAGAAAAGCCTCAGGGAGAAGAATCCAGAATGTTGAGCTCTGGTTCTAGATCTATAACAA
>PVIC010026200.1:0-24665 GCA_004025085.1 Thryonomys swinderianus | reverse complement strand
GGATGGAAGGACAGGAATATAAAAATGAAAAAAAAGTTTAAATGAAGTTAGCACATAACCCAAGTGACTAAAAGAATTAATAGTTGAAAGAGGAATAGAGACCACTATAGAAACTACAAATAAAATGCTTGATCAATAAAATCAGAAGCTGGAATTTGGAAATTTCCAAGGAATTCCATTGAGATGCGAGAGAAGCTTACTGAAAAACAGACTCATGAAAAAACATATACATTGCTGTAAGAGGGCCAGAGGGTTAGCTCAGTGGTTCCGGTGACTGCCTCACAAGCACAAGGTCCTGAGTTGGATCCCCAGTAACTACATACAATGCTGGGCGTGGAGACTCACGCCCACCAGCAATCAATACCACATACCACAGTGCCAGGTGTGGTGGCTCAGGCCTGTAATCCCAGCACTCAGGAGGCAGAGACAGGAGGATTGCTGAGTTCGAGGCTTGCCTGGGCTACATAGTGAGCTCAGAGCCAGCCTGAACTACAAAGCGAGATCCTGTCTGAAAAAAGAAAAAAAAATTGCTGTAGGAGTTTAGAAAATAGAAACGTCTCCAACAAACTTTCAAATTTAAAGATGTAAAAATTCTAAAGAAAACACAAGTTACCAAAATCAAATCATGAAGGGAAAATCTTAGATTAACCAATAATAAAAGAAGCTTAAAAAGGTAATAATAACTTCCGTTCCTCAAAAAGGTTTTAATTCCCAAAGGAGCAACCAATTTTTGGTAAAATGCTATGTAGGCTAACCATCACTAGCAACAATTAGAACAGGCACTTGAAAGAAAGGTAATCTGCAAGACCATGAAGACGACTGTAAATATTGAAAGAAAATGAAGACAGAGAAAAACACACTGATACTTGCCACATTTATAAACGGGAAGACTCAATATCACAAAGATATATTTAAAAAATTCAATGCAGGGCCGGAGGGTTAGCTCAGTGGTTCCGGCGCCTGCCTCACAAGCGCAAGGACCTGAGTTCGATGCCCGGTAACCACATATAATGCTGGGCGTGGAGACATGCCCACCAACAATCAACACCGCATACCACAATGCCGGACGTGGTGGCTCACACCTGTAATCCCAGCACTCGGGAGGCAGGGACAGGAGGATTGCTGAGTTCATGGCGGCTTGCCTGGGCACCATAGTGTGCTCAGGGCCAGCCTGAACTACAAAGCGAGACCCTGTCTCAAAAAGAAAAAAAAAAAAAAATTCAATGCAGTGGTAATAAAAATCCTAAAGATTTCCCCCAGAATTTGGCAACTTGACTTAAACATTCAGTGGATGGGGGCCTGAGATTTAACTCAGTGGTTCCAGCGCCTGCCTCAAAGCTCAAGGTCCTGAGTTTGATCCCTGGTAACCACATACAATGCTGGGTGTAGTGACTCACACCCACCAGCCATCAATACCACATACCACAGTGCTGGGCGTGGTGGCTCACGCCTGGAATCCCAGCACTTGGGAGGCAGAGGCAGGAGGATTGCTAAATTGGAGGCTTGCCTGGGCTACATAGTGAGCTCAGAGCTAGCCTGAACTACAAAGTGAGACCCTGTCTCAAAAAAAAAAAAAATTCATGTGGATGACAGCTAAGACAATTCTGAAGAGTATTAATAAGACAGATGTCTAAGTATAAAATGTAGGTCATAACTTAGTATTTAACTGCTCTGAAATTTGTTGAATTTGATACTCAACCCATTTTGATGTGTCAATCTGGTCCCAATACTCCCTGTTTGGTATTCTAGGCACAAGCTAGAACTTCAGTATTGACTGCCTCCTGATTGCTACCTTTTCCAGCCAAAGCACTGTGTCTGATACTCCTGCTTCCCAGAACCAATTAACCAAGGAACCATTGTATAGTAATAAAGATACACTAATTGCAAGAGCACATCATGAAGTAATAGCACAGAAAAGGAAGTCTAGAATAGACTTCAATATAAATGCAACTATTTGAGAACTCTGGCATTGTAAGTTAAAGTAGAATAAACTCCTCAATTAATAGCACCAATGTAAAATGAGAACGATTTTAAGCTCAAATGATACACAAAATTAGTATTGAAGGATGCAAGTCTAAAAATGAAAATTAAACCTGAGTTCTTACTCATTCTTGGTGGGAATATAAAGTAACAACTTCTTTTTTGGGATGTAATTTGGCAATACCTAGAAAGTAGAATATTCATATTCACTAAGCTCAACACTTACGTTCAGACAGGAAAGATGTTTACTGTAGCACTAACAAACCACAAGCAATCTGATTATCCATCAATACAGAAAATGACTGTGGAATAAAACTGATTATAATATCCAAACAATAGAATGTTTTCTGGCAATTAAGATGAAGTATTATAGGATTTAATTAAATCTAAAATGGCATAAACTATAAGATGGACCACAATTTTGTCATTAAGAAAATGCTGTGCTGGAGATTTAGCTCAGTAGTTCCAGTGCCTGCCTCACAAGCGCAAGGCCTTGAGTTCGATCCCAGTAACCACATACAATGCTGGGTGTGGTGACTCACGCCCACCAGCCATCAATACCACATATCACAGTACTGGGTGTAGTGGCTCATGCCTGTAATCCCAGCACTCGGGAGGCAGAGACAGACAGGAGGATTGCTGAGTTCGAGGCATGCCTGGGCTACAGAGTAAGCTCAGGGCCAGCCTGAACTACAAAGCAAGACCCTGTCTCATAAATAAATAAACAAACAAATAAATACACAAACGTAAAATAAGTATGAAAATGGGAATTATAAATATCTCAGTGAAAAAAGATGAACAGAAAAAGGTTGCAGGCGTTAGATACATCTTTTTACATCAAAAGCAAGTAAACAGAAAAGGAACTGCAGCTTTTGCACAGCTTTTTTATACGCTAAAAGTGAGTTTATCCCACTATGGGACACAGACAAATCAATCACTCCACAGGCTCTGTGAAATACAAAATTACAAAATGTTTATTCTTCAAACACAATAACAAACCTAAGTTGCTGAACATCTCTGAGGGATGTTTATTGCTCTCCCACAGGGAACAGGGAAGGAGAAAGAAGAGAGTGTGTGTGCGTGTGTGTGTGCACGCGCACACGTGGTGAGACCCTGCAAACTTAAATGTGGCAAAACATTAAACTTTTCTAAACTTGAGACATGAGATCATGAATCTATTATTTCCTGGAAACTTTTTACAGGTAAGCTCACAAAAATTTGAGGAAATAATTTCTACATTATATCAACTACTTCAAAAAAATATGGACAGATTTCCAATTTCTTCTATCAAAACCCTTTATATCAATAATAGAATAAAGTTAGCAAAATAAGGAAAGTTATAAAGATACAAGATACTAATAATGCTGGCATACTGAATCTAGAGGTATTAACCAAGCTGGATTACTACTACCAAAGCATTGATGATTTTATATATGGAATCTATTAACATAACAATTACATTAATAGCTATATAGTTTACAAAAACACAGACTGCCATGCAAACACAGAATTCAATATACATTCCAGATTTTATTTTTAATGACCCTAATTAGAAATAAACATGCTTAAATTGGAAATATTTTTAGCAGTACTCTTAAGAGTCAAAGCAATCAAATCAGAAAAAAACTATGTAAAAAAAGACCTTAAAATTATACTGACAAAATGACTCACAAATAGTACTAATGCACCTGAGATTACTAAAAAAAAAAAAAAAATAGAATTAACAAGTGTTCAGCAAAGCAGTAAAAAATAAGATAGCATAGCAGCCATAACCAATAAGAAATGTTAGCACACAAACTATTTTTAAAAGGTTCAGATTCTATTCTTAGAAAACAATTATAACAAAAGAACTTTTAAAAAACACATCTCAGTGGGAAGACATAGGACTGAAGATGTAGCTTAGTGGTGCTGCAGCTTGCCTGGCAAGTGCCAGGTCCTGAATTTGATTCCCAGTTAAAAAAAAAAAAAAAGGGGAGACAGGATTTCAATATTGTAAAGATGTTGATTCTCTACAAACTACTTTGTACATTTAGTAGTATGCTTATCATGCATAGCATCTTTAAAAGGTAACAAGTTGATTTCACTGGTAAAATAAAAATAGTCAAGAATCAAGATATTTCTAAAATTAAGATAAGAAAAATTTGAACCAAATATAAACACAAATAACAGGAAATTCTGGAACAGGCACAAGAGATTGATAAAATGAGTACAAAAGCATATACACATCTATAAAGAGATTTTAGTTTATAACTGTGTCATTTCAAACCACAACATATACTATATGCAAAAAAATCTTGAGATGCTCAAATAATAATATTGTAAGAGTAAACAGTTCTGTATTACAACAGAATGCCTCACTTTAAAAGATAACTCACTAATGGATGTCTTTCATATACTTAACAAGAATGTAATATGCAGGGAGATCATAGAAAGATGGTCTCAGCATACAATGACTAAAAGTGTTTAAATTTTTAAAAATTTAATTTTAGTATGTATGGTGCTGAAGCAAGCACTAAAAACTTTACTTCACCAGGTCATATCATTGATATCCCTTCCTTTGAAAATTTCATCATTCTTGATACTTTCTGAAGCAGTTTTTTAAATCTTTTCTATGATTATCTTTAGTTGTGGTATTCTAGCTACCAGGAGGTCCCTGAATCTATTTGAAATGTTTACCTCTTGTAGTCAGTCAGTCAGTCAGTCAGTCAGACAGTCAGTTATTTTGAGACTGGGTCTCGCTTTATAGTTCAGGCTGGCCCTGAGCTCACCATGTAGCCCAGGCAAATCTCAAACTCAGCAATCCTCCTGCTCTACTGGGATTACAGGTGTGAGCCACTACACCCAGCACAGTGGTATGTGGTACTGATTGCTGGTGGGTGTGAATCACCATGCCCAGTATTGTTGCATGTGGTTACTGGGGATGGAAGCAGGGACCTTGCCCTTGGTAGGCAGGCACCGGAACCACTGAGCTAAATCTCCAGCCCCTCTTGTGGTTATTTTGATTTTAGGGAAAACCCAGAAGTTACATGGTGCCAGGCCCAATCACTGAATAAGGTGTATGAAGACACATTGCAGCGTTTATACATCTGCCTTGTATTACATGGCCCTTGGTTTCAGTATTCACTTTATTTTTTATCACAAGACCTCCAGCACTGCTTCAGCAAGTGACAAGAATAATATATGTGTCCAAATGAATAGGAGTATCTAGGGAGTTAAAAATGTGTAAATTTAAACTTCTATCAAATTTTTTTTATCATCTCATTTATTTGCTGGCTGCAATTGCAGTGCCTTTTCACCAGAAATAAAGTATTACTTAAGATCATAACTAATCCTCCCTTTCTACCCTGAGATAACAACAACAAAAAGACAAACAGAAAACTGGGTGAATAAGAAATACAAAACAAAATATAAACATGCAACAATGTTATTTTATTTGTGGAGACATGCGTGCAAACAAATTTTTAATAACTGGATTTATAAATATTAAAAACAGTACTAGCAGGCTTTCTGAAAAACGATCTGGCAGAATACATTAAAAATTTAAAATATACAATCTTCTGCAGAGGAATCTATTTTGTATGGGAAAACTGGTACTTGAGTACAAAGACATATATATATAGAAATGATCATTTTGCTGCAGTGAAAAACAAACAATCCAAATGCCCATCAATGTAACAGTGATTAAATAAATCCTGGCATATCTATGCAGTAACTATTATGTAACTGTTAAAAATGGTAGACACACTTTAAATGTTGAGAAAGCTTATAAAAAGCATTGAGAGAAAAGCTGTAGAAAGACAGGTACAAAGTATGTTTTTCCTAGGCAGAGATGAATGAGAACATGAAATAGAAAAATCTTGATGCAGAATAATTTTTATATTTTGATGAAAATGTTTGGTCTGAATGATTGTGTTGTTTCTATTTCTACTGGGAAAGTAATCGAGATACATTTGTGTGATTTTTTTAAGAAAAAAAAAAAAAACAGCTGGCTTTTCCTTAACGTGTATGTTATCTGTCTATCTGAATAATGGAACTAAAAGAATTCAGCTCTAACGATTTCTAGTTACAAGTAATTTGAAGTTTGTAGATAATTGCTGACTTAAAAGAAAGCAATATATTGAATGAAATTAACTTTATCATAGTTATGTAACTGGACTCTAGTCCCTTAAACTGTATCACAAAACCTTTGAAAGCTGTCATGTTGTATCATAGTTCCATATTTTCATTCATTTTTTCTAAAAAGGTATCAGTAGCTCTCTGCGGACCTAAAGGGCCTACAAAATGTTCTTCTGAACAATTTCTTCAAGGACACAGCCCCATTACTCAAACAAAACTCAAAGAAGTTACACACTGTGCCCACAACCTCTTAATCTCCAGACACCATCTTTTAAGGCGCTAAAAGTATTTCTACCTTTCCCATGATCTTTTTATCTTTATGATAGCTTTAGATAATTTGGCAGCACAGTGTAGAAAAGATAACAAAGTTAAAGAATCTAAATTGTAATAATGAAATTTATAATTTTATCCAGGGCTTTCTGTAGTTCTAGTTTAAATAATCTGAATTCTAACTCAAATCAATAATACAAAATATATTTTAAGTGGTTCAGACAACTGCCTAGCAAGGGCAAGGTCCCTGGTTCGATCCCACTAACCACATACAACAATATTCACACCCACCAGCAATCAGTACTACACACCACAATGCTGGGCGTGGTGGCTCACACTTGTAATCCCAGCACTCAGGAGGCAGAGGCAGGAAGATTGCTGAGTTCAAGGTTTACCTGGGCTACATATTGGCTCAGAGCCAGCCTGAACTACAAAGCAAGACACCATCTCATAAAAAAAAAAAGTTAAAATCACAATCTCAGATTGGTATCACCAATCTGAGATATCATCTAAAATCTAGGTTTCTTTACTTGTGACTTTGTTGACGAATGTTTCACACAAGGTAATTATAGATCATGGGAGATACAATTTCCAAAACAATTTGAGAATTATAGTATCACTAATTCTTTAAGATTAATATTTAATTGATGTTCTAGGCACTTTGCTCAGTGCTGATGATCACTAATAAACTTCATTTTCTTTACACAGCTCACCATGAGGCAGCGAGGCAGACATTAGTCAAATAATCCAAGTGTCAACTGTGCTAAGCAGTTGGAAGGGTAATCCAAAAGGTAAAATAATAATAGGAAGTTTGTACTGAAAACAAAAATCAAAGCAGGCTTCGTTTGGGAAATGCTCACTTGAAAGTGTACGCAGTAAGTAGGCACAGTGAAAGGAGGAAGAGTGCTTAAAGCAGAGAGAATAGAACCTTGGTCTTTTGGCTGTTTTTATCTCTGCCTTAGTAACTGATAATACGGTACAAGGAATTGGAAGAATAATGCAGTTGGCACAGAATATGAGGGAAACACTAACTTAGCAGGAATAACCAAAACTGAAGAGCTTTGAAGAGCATACAATCCTAGGAGCAATGCTGAGTATTTAAAGAGCTGTATGGTACATGCTGTTTGTTGTTGCTGCTGCTGGGTGCAGAGGAAATTATTTATATTTCACCATAGTGTTGCAACAGAACAAAAAGAATTTCAGGTCAGACAAGTAAAGGTGAGATCAATTTGTAGTTAAAGAAATGATGAGAATTTAAAACAAGAGAGCTCTTATAAGCAAAAAATCAAAACAACCCACAGTAAAATTTAAAAGACAACCAGGAGAAAAACTGAACAGGATTAACAACATGACTTACGACTTTAAAAACCTTTAGTAACAGACTGGATAGGAGTAAGAGTAGTGAAGGCAATTTCTAGATTTCTGATTTGCATTACTAGTCAGGTGAGTTATACTTTCAGATAGAGAAGTTTGGACTGGATTTAGGAATGAATGATTCTGCTTTCAGTTTTAGATAGGTTGAATTTGAGATAGCCAACAGAAGCTATCAAACTGGCAGCTAGGTGTTTAGATCCAGAAATGAAGGCAAGATCTGGGTGTAAGTACTTATTTATATATGATATATATATTTATGCACTGGAGGCTAAAGGTTCTCCTATCTGAACTTACTGTAGATAGCTAAAGTCATCGAATGTACTAATAATTACAGTCTTTGGTGTGTGTGTCAATATGAATGAGTACTAATTTGGCTTATTGGTAGGCTGCTGGAATCATGTTCTAAATCAGTGAATTGTTGCAGTATACAATTATTCTCTACTGTATCATCTCCAAAAGAACAGGAAATGTAGAGAGGGCAGGGAAATGGGAAAAATGATAAAGATGTGTCATACACTGGTACAAACCCTCACTGTTCAATGTAGCAAAATGTATATATAAAATGTACCAGTAAAATCAATTTAAAAAACTGCAGGGGAATGGGGAAAAAATGAGAAGTTGTGTCATATATTGGTACAAATTCTCAAAGTTGAGTGTGATCATGATGTGTATATAAAATGTACCTATTTCACAATAAAAGTTTAAAAAAAATTTTAAAAAACATGAAAGAACAGGAAAGACATATTCCTAAGTCTTGTACAGGGTATTCTGATTCCAGAAGAACAAAGGTGATTAAATACAGAAGTGATTCAGTCTTATTAATTTACCTGAAAATCTCAACACCATTTTTATGTACTTAGTTCATTACTGTAAAAATAAATAGCTGTTTATGCCACACTCATTAATAAATTACCTGCTGAAACTCTTGACAACCTATAATGAATATTCTATCTTGAAAAGTATGTCCTATCTGGACTATTATATCAGTGAATTGTACCACTTTTCATTGTGACTTAGGCTCAAAACTTAGATATGATCATTGATTCACCCCCTCACATGCCATAGCCAATTCACCAGTTAAGTGCTGAGTATAACTCAAACATGTATTAGGCCAGCGATTTTTCAGTGGCACTGCTCCTGCCTCACAAGTGCAAGGTCCTGAGTTTAAACCCTGAAACCAGGGGGGTAAAAATCATAACTTGCAACTATTTCTTACTTACTCTGTTAATACCACAGTGAAATTAGCAACCATACTGTCAATACTGATACACTTTAATAAGATTTTGAACTCTTAACTCTTGGGTTCTACCCCATCCTCTATGTAACAACCAGAAATTGTTTTATTTGGTTGTGATTATACTCAAGATCAAACCCAGGGACATTCTAGAGCACTGACCTATATACCATGCTCCCTTATAAATTTTTTACTTTGAGATAGAGTTTCAGTAAGTTGCTTAGGTTGGCTTTAAATCTTTGCGCCTCCAAATAGCTGACATTACAGAAGTACACCACTATCCCCAGCTCAGAAAAAAAATATATTTTTTAAAAATTAAAACAAAAAGGACTTGCTACTCTCCCACTCGAAGCTCTGTCCTTCCCAATGACTTCTGAATAAAACTTCCCAAGACATATTGAGGTGATCTGGGTAGCTCCTGACCTTCTTTGCTATTCCTTTAAATCCCTCCCTTCATTCCAGAAACATTAGTCTCTTCCAATCACTAATGTACAAAGTTTGTCCTTGATTGAGGGTTTTTATACTTACTCTTTTTCTCTGCCTTGATACTCTTCTCTCAGGCATTCATACAGCTTGATTTCTCACTTGAGGACCACACTCAGCTGTTACCTTCTCAAAGAAGCCTCTGGGATGACACTATGTAACACAGTCAGGGTGGAGCCCAGGTCCTAAAAAAGCTTAAACAAAATCTCCTACACTCTTGCTGTACTAAAGGAAAATACAAGTCTTACCCTCAAAACATTTGAAACAAGTTGATTTGAGTTGCAACCCAGGCCAGAGTTCACAGGGTCAGCTGATCATTAGCTATAATATCTAACAGAAAAAAGGTAAATTCACTTTTAGAAAATGGTATCAAGGGGCCGGAGGGTTAGCTCAGTGGTTGCGGCGCCTGCCTTGCAAGCACAAGGACCTGAGTTTGATCCCCGGTAACCACATATAATGCTGGGTGTGGAGACACGCCCACCAACAATCAACACCACATACCACAATGCCGGACGTGGTGGCTCACGCCTGTAATCCCAGCACTCGGGAGGCAGAGACGGGAGGATTGCTGAGTTCGCGGTGGCTTGCCTGGGCACCATAGTGAGCTCAGGGCCAGCCTGAACTACAAAGCGAGACCCTGTCTCCAAAAAGCAAAAAAAAAAAAAAAAAAAAAAAGAAAATGGTATCAATCTTAATCCTTTAGTTCCTTTACACATGTCTTATGTTAAAGAAAAAAAGCACAAGACTTTAAGAGAGAAAAAAATTTGTCCAGGAAAATTGTGACTGGTAATCAAGAGAAAAAGACCTATGCAATAAAATCAGACTCATTAATGGACGATTCAGATGTTGGAGTTAGCCAGTGAAGATCTGAACTACCTAATTATATTAACAAAAAAAGAAGAAAAGTTTAAACAGAGATTTTTGACAAAGAGTTGAAACCCATAAAGTAGTAACTGGAAATGCTAGAAAAATATAATATTTTAAATTAATAACCAATTGGGTAAATTAAATGGAAGAATGAACATAGCAAAAAGAAAGACTAAAAATGTGAAGTCCATAAAAACTATCCAAAAAGAAGCACAGGAAGAAAACTGTATGACACAAATAACTTGATTAATAACTAAAGTGTCAGAAAGACAGAGTAGAACTAATATATAAAGGGACAATGGCCCAATATTTTTCAAAATTGACAGAAGGCATCAATCTGCATATTCCAGGGGCAAATAAACACCAAACTTTGCTAAATAAAATAAAAACTGTACCTAGGCATCTCATAATCAAACTCTTGAAAATATAAAGAAAAATTCCAAATGGCTGCCCAAAAAAAAGATACATTACCCATGATTTTCAGCTGACTTCTCATCACAAAAGACCCCATATACAATGGAATGTCAACTTAAAAACTACCAAATAAATAAAACTGACAAGCAAGAATTCTGTAGCCACTGAAAATACTCTTCAAAATAAAGTGTAATAAAGACCTTTCAAGAAAACAAAGGTAGTACTGAGTTAATTGCACTAGGAGCAATACTCAATTTCTTCTAACTTCAGGAAAATTAATTAAGATGCAAACTCAAAATGATGCAAGAGGGAGACAAAGATAAAATGTATGGGTAATCATGAAACAACACTGTTTAAAACAATAATATTAAGGCATTTATAATGCAAAATATATAACAACTCTATCACAAAGAATAGAGGCAGACAAGAAAAGGTGGAAAATATAAGAGACTGGGAAGAAAAACATCCATGATATACTTTAAAGCAACCATATGAGTAAATACACTAAAAGTAAACTGTATAAACATCATTAAAGAACAACATTCTCAAATTAGGTAAGATCAGAATAAAAGATATTTACATGACACATACTTTAAACATAAAGATGAAAATACACAAAACTAGTATGGCCATACTAAGATGAGACAAAGTAGACACACAGTTTTAATACAGACACCAAGTGATATTTTATAATTATAGAAATATTAATCATGAAGGTTTAACAATCCTAAATTGTATGCACTAAGTAACAGTTTCAATCCATATGAATAGCTTCTCCCCAAGCATTTTTGTTCTCTATTCTGGTTTTCCTTTTTTATCCATTGCATCTTTCATAATCTGACCATTATTATTTTTTGATTAACACACTTCAACAGAATTTAAGTGCCACAAAGGCAGAGACCTAATCTTTATCACACTTTATTCTCAATAAAATTTGAGCGCCTCTAATATAGGAAGTACTTAACAAAGGTTCACTGAACAAACTTCCATTAGCAACTTGTTTTCTTGGCACATTATTTTCAGTTTATATTATACATTTATTTTCTTCAGCTATGCAATTCTCACATAGTATTTAGTAAATTTTTCTAAGCTAATATTTTGCATTAGCAAAAAGTTTAGAAAATGTTACTGGGAAATGTATTTCCTTTTCATGAAACAAAGGCTCTAATGTTAGAAATCATCAAAATAGGCCTTTCTCTATTGAATATTTAAATATATATTAATGCACATAAAATACAATTATATGATCTTTCATGTTTATTCAACTTCACAGAAAATCAAAAACTGTGTGAAACTGGTTATCTAAACACCAACTCTTCATTTCAATAATATAATATTATATGGTAGAGACATACACCTAAATAAAACAAATTCTTAAATTCCAACATTTTCTCAAAGTGGTCAGAAAGAAATCCTGAAAATCAAACTTACAAGTTCTCAGAAGATAAAGAAATTTAAGCTTTAATACCTGAAATAACTATTACAGCCACATTTTTAATTTACATATACAGTGGAGATCACTGAAAAAGCTTCTTGTTGCACTGCAGCAAGAAATCGTGTTAGAATGCAAATTAAACAAGTTTGCTACAAGAGTGCAGCAAGATAACCTCACCGAGGAATTATAAGTTCTTCATAATGGAATTTGATATAGTGAGCTAAATATTTTCTTTACTTTATAAAGTACATACTTTCAAGATGAATATTATCACTGTAGAGTGTACTAATAAGCATTTAGCGATCTACATAATTTTATTGTATGTGGCTCTCAAAATGTTAGTGCCTGAAATGTTAATTTTAAACACAAGATAATCCCAAGATAGAGACTCAGGACATAAAAATTTTGTTCATTATTGCATCTAATTTTCTACATAAAAATGAAAATTTTACACCATAATCCTCCCAAAAAGTAAACAGACAGGTTGTAGAATTACAGATGTATTGGCATTGACAATGAATATTTCTGTGAACTAATGTACAGCATTAACGTACAGTGAAATCTGGTTAACTATGATCATGCAAATAAACTCTCCAGAATAATTTCTTATGCATTTTATAAAATGCTCTTAAAAGACAAACTTTCATAAATATTTCTGGTGCAATTTAGCAATGACAAAAATACAAAGTTATCCTTACTCTTTATATCTTTACATGCCTTTGTACTGCTGAAATAAAAATAGCCCATTTGGGAGAAATGAGCTAATGAAACATTTAAAAATCAATGTATTGTAAGCAATATTAGCTGCTTTGATATATAGCAGCCTTCCATAATCACTGATGTCTACTGTTGTAAATGAGGAAAAGTTAAACACTGGGATATTAAGACACAACTTAAATTATTTTTTTTAAAAAAGGATGTTTCATAAACAAGGGCATTCTTAAAGGAAAAAAATCACATCAGCTGCAATATATAATACTGGAAAATAATATAATGTCATTTTGCAAAATAGTGGCTTATTATATCCCCATCTATTATAACTTATCTTGGAAATACACCTTAAACATAATGGTATATTATATGAAAATGCTCCATCATTCAATGTGATATACTTAATAAGTTAGAATATGGTTTTCTTCTCTGGTGTTCAAAATTATGGTCAAAACAAAAGAACAGCACATGAAATACTAAAATGAGTTTAAGCAAACATTGTGGTAAATTATGGTTTGGTTCAAAATACAGATTATACAATTATATAAAAGATACTGCCTAAGAAATTTGTTTGTGTATTTTTGAGATTATAATGAAGAAAAGAAAAAAATTTGCTCTAAGTCCAAATAAAGTTCTACTTCTCCCAATCTCAAAGAAACAAAATTTCATTCCATATTTGTAAGACTGACACCTACAATAGATAATTCTGGATGTATCACTTCCATCCTACTTTCCCCACCTCAAACAATATTTTGGCTCCAAAATAAAGTACAATTATAAACTTCTGATGAAAAACTATGTTATGGGGTAATCTATCATATACTGTGGCTAAATATGAATTTACAGAAAAAAGCACATCCCATTTTCAGTACTTTTTTTCATAAACATGCAACTCACAATAAAATACAAAACACTTGGCTTTCAAGAACAGATTTATAAAGACACACTGCATCAATAAAATTTTTCTTTCTGATTAACTTTATACTGTTATGGAGAACTGGTACATTTCTAATATGTATATCAGATTTTGGGTATTACAGTGTAACAATCTGCATTTTCTGAACATAATGTTCAAGAGGGAAATCTATAGACAATAACATTCTAGACTTAAAATTCATTCAAATTACAGAATTTTATTGATACAGTAGATTAATAAAAACTGAAAAGGGATGATAAAAATGGGATTAAAGAATTCAGTACATTATTCTATAACACACTCTTTAAAATTAAAATATTTTAAATCTCTTCTTAAAATTTTCATTGCCAAGAAAGGCCAGAAAATTCTGCAACCAATACTGAGGTGTAAAGCAACCAAACAACTTCAGGACTATTTCACAATTTGCATGGTGCCCTTCTGTCAGAGGCATCATTCTGGTGCAATGGCAGACAGTTTAGCACCTCTGAAGATTTAGGGTGCTCAGGAACAAACACAAGGTAAGATACACAAGGGAGAATGACCATTTAACTCTCCAACAAATAGTGACATCAAGAAAATGACACTGATTGTTGAAAACCTTTTTTCACAGTAAAATTGCAGAGGATACAAATACAAACACTGACAGATTACTGCTTAAGATCTATCCTACCAAACGTTTTTTCAAATCAATAGATCCAATAAACAGTTGGTATCGTCAGTTTAAAGCCGCAGATAAAAGCTATACAAGCACTTAAGAAGTCAGAAACATTAAAAAAAAAAAAAGGAAGGGAGGGGATATTTACAGGTTTCTTCTTTAGTTTATGTCTACATAGCCATCGCACATTACACTGTCACAAGATTCCATAGTCAATGTTATCACCATGTGTATGGCTAAAGTGTGACCACAAATAGATGAGATCACAACTGTCCACTCTTCAGCAGTCCCATTTTGTGCATCAAAAGCTTTATTCAGCCTTAAGCTTAAAGAAAAAAAAAGATTTTATCCAAAGCTTTCACAAGAAAATTATGTTTGTTCATCGCCTTTCCCTCTTAGAACTTCGCCGCCGTACCTAAAAAGTCACCAGAGGCTTAATTAGAATGGATACATGACACAACAGTAATCATTATTTTAAACAATCTTTATTCTCACATTTTCCTGACACTGTCTTTCCATAAAACCTTATTTTTTCTACCTCCACATAACATATTTAGGCCCCCATAAAATTTGAACCCATACATGTCTACAGCCTGCCAAGACAGTAAATGAAAAAAATTTCACTTTTCAAAGTTTGGAGAATGTGAACAGAAGTCAGTGTCCAATGTAATAAAAATAACTAAAATAGGATTTATAATCTTTCTACTTATGCTTTGGTAAAAGAAAACACTTGATACTTAAAGCAGTTACTGAATTTGGTTCCTAATAAGAGTCAAATGAATAAAAATAACATGAAATTCAAACACATTAACATTCACTGGCAGGCATTAATGAAAGCTTAAAACTGTTAGTTCAAAAAGGGCCACTATAAAGTACTACAAAAAAAACTATAAAAGCAACAGGATTTTAATTTATTGCATAGTCTTTTTCTTCTGAAGATATCAATCACTTTTTTAATGACAGAAATGTACTATCTACAGATGCATTGTATTTAATATTTTAATTGAAGGTGATTCTGATTTCAACAAAAATATATTTCTTGATTCTTACTTTTTCCCCTTTTCCTTTTGAACCTCCCTCCTCCCACAAACCCTTTTAAGAATAAGCCAGACTAAATGAGAGGCCACAGTTCTGCATGACCCACCCATTTATATGATGAACTTTGGGGTAGAATGGGACTGCTCATCACACTAGACAGAACAAATCTATAGACACCAAATCTGGAAACTGCAAAACAAAGTTTCTCAAACAAAGGCTGGCTGAGCTGACATAAACATTCTGCCTTAATTTATCAACAGAACAGCTCCTGTTTAATTGTAAACATAAATACATAGAATTATCATCAACAGGGCTGGGCAACAGCTCAGAGGAAAACTTGCTTAGCATGTGTAAGGCCTGGAAATCAAACCCCATCACTAACAAAAAAAAAATTTTATATATGCTAAATGGATTTCATCAAATATTTACTGACTCCACTGTTACAGTCTATACCACACGTGACATATTAATAAATACATACACTGACTACAGAAACCTCCTCTTCTTCTGTTTCTTCCTGTGGAATATCATCATTGACAGGAGAGCTACCCTGAAATACATCTACTTCTTCACTTGAATCATTTTCTTTAGTAGCTGCTTGCTTGGAGCGTCCTGCACGGCTGAAAAAAACATGTAAAATAAAATGAATATTTTGATTTTGTAAACTGATTTGTAAACATTTTGATTTGTATAGTACCTCATTAAAAGAAAATTTAATGTATTCTTATTATTTTTATTCTCAATTACATCATGAGAGAAGAAATATTTTTTAACATTCTGAATCTTAAACAAGTTTAGAATCTTACAAAAATCTATCAAAGAACAAGAATGACTGAGACCACAAAGGATTTCCAAAAACAACTATAAGTCCGCCCTTCCTTTCATCTTTCCAAACTGAGAAAAAGGCAGCTTGTATATCCACTGAGCTGTTCAAAGTAGAAATTCTTTCCGCAAAAAACCAGTACAGCAGTCTTTACCTGGTCCTATAGATTCCACTTACAGCAATCTAAAATCCATTCATTTTTCTCCATTTCCAGCTACAACCTAACTAAAACTGTTCCCACAGTAAATTTTAAACAATATGATAACTAATGTCATTAAAAAATACCACTCTCCAATGAACTGAGAAAGTAAAACCTCTCACCAAAGTACAAGACCCTGAAAAGGATCCTTTCCTACTTGTCCTCATATTCTACTCCCCAACTCCTAACAACCCAAACCAACCTGTACCTTTATTCAGCTCTCTGATTCACCAAGACTTTTATTAACTTCAGAAATTACAAATATTGTGCTCTACCTGGAAATTTCCTCTTCCCACTATCTAACTCCTACTATTATTCTCAAGCGGTCAATTCCTAATAATTTTCTTAAGAGTTCCTTAACTCCCAATTCTCCTATTACACTTCCTTAGAGACTCCTAAATTTTTCCTTCAAGGCACATAGCAGAAGTCATAGTTCCATAGTTATATGAGTATTTGATGACTTCAGGCCTATTAGGTATAACTTCTATAAGGATAAGAACTACGTCTGTTCTGTATCACTATACAGTAATTACATGAATAACAATGACAATTTTTCTCAATTCCACTGAGGGCAGAATATTCAAAAAACCAAACAAATCTGAGCCGGAGATTTAGCTCAGTGGTTCCAGTGCCTGCCTCGCAAGTGCAAGGTCCTGAGTTTGATCCTGGTAACCACATACAATGCAGGGCGTGGTGACTCATGCCCACCAGCAATCAATACCACACACCACAGTGCCAGGTGTGGTGGCTCACGCCTGTAATCCCAGCACTCGGGAGGCAGAGACAGGAGGATTGCTGAGTTCGAGGCTTGCCTGGGCTACATAGTGAGCTGAGGGCCAGCCTGAACTACAAAGCAAGACCCTGTCTCAAAAAAAAAAAAAAAAAAAAAAACACCAGACAAATCTAACATATATACTATTCTACGTCTAAAAACCATTACCAAGAGAAACAAGCTGCTAAGATAGAACACAGAATCTCTCTCTATATTGATGTTATAAAAGAAATACTAAGTTTCAAATATTCATGGGAAACATGTAATTTTAGGAGAGATCAATAATTTCTCAATTCCTAATTTTATGATGTCTAGATACAAAGGAACTAAGAGATCGAAAGATAACCACTCTTATTTCCAGATTAAAATAAGTATTTCACATCATTTAAATATCCATTGTTTACAAATAGTGATTTTTCTCATTGAATTCAAACACATTTGTAAAGCTGCCACAAAATGTACTTACCTTTATTTTTAACCTGAGACAAAAATTACATGGAGGAAGGCATGAAGTACTGGTTAGACACTCAGGCAACTTTCCTCTTCCTGTGGAATACACAGGAACAGGAAAAAATCTAAGATAACTGAGTATTTAACCAAGATAGGTTGGCAACTCTGAAACGTTACTGATGTAATTACTTACCAGATTACTCTCAGAAAAAGTCTGCTTAATTTCTAACAAATAGAAAATGTTATTCTGTTTCTACTTCTATAACTGAAAAACAGCCAAATGTGTAACTTCATATTCTTGCCACAATAATTATTTTAAATACAGATTTATTTTTACACATCTCTTAAGTGTACTTTTCTGAATATCCAAAACTATCTATACATAAGTATAGATAAATTAATTAGAAAACAAAGACATCAAAGACTTGAGGTCAACCCATGATCACTTCTATGATGTAACTTAAGAAAAATGATGCCTATTACTTTCCTACAAGTTTAAAGAAAAAAAGAGAAGTATAAAACCAACTTCTTCAAAAGGAAAAGCTGCTGAAAGTAAACAAGAAAAACTATAGCCCGGTGATAAGGAAACCTGTTTAATGTATCATGATTATTTAAAAACACCTTATTGCCTTTTTATATACCATCAAGTCTGTGTAAGAAACAATAAAATATTTGGTTTTAATTTATAATGATTATCCTAGATCGGTAAGAATGCACAAACATTATCAAAGGATTGATTGAACTATTGATTACCCAGGTAACATTATAAAAATTTATCTTGCCTAATGTAATGACACTAAATATTTGGAACTGCAATACAGCAATATGTATGCCTATATATTTATGAACTCTGCAAAATAATTTGAAATGGGTTTGAAATTTAGTATTATTTAAAACTTACACATTTTTTTTTGGTTGTGATGGTGATGGCGTTTTTGATGGTCTTCCTCGTCCTTTCTGTGGGGTGGACTGTGTGGATTCAACTGCACTAGTTTCAGGAGATTCTGCTCTGCTTTGGAGAAGACCCAAATGTGGACAGCATCAAGTTATAATTTATAATATGGTGAGAAAACAGATGCAGTTTAGACTTACTCATGCTTACCTCTGTTGTGCTCTCCTTGATGCTCGATGCTGTTTACTTTTTGACTTCTGTTCTGTATTTCCTATTTGTCTTTCTTCTTCTTCCTCTTCCTCCACCATAGGCGGTCCAGGTTTTTTTTTGTTTCCTTTTTTAGACGTTTTCACTGTTGGCTCTTCTTTTGGTGCTCCTCCACCAAGAGGTTTTGGTGGTCGGCCTCTTTTACCCTTTTTGGGTGGACTGTTCTGTTCATCCTCATTTTCTAACATATCTTCTTTGAGTCTCTTCTCCTCAGGCCATTGCTGTTCATCTGATTCTGAAGCTGTATGGCCCCTTTTCCGACCTCGCTGACTGCCTTTAGGTTTCTGTTCCTGTACCAACTTAGTCAGGTCATCCATACCTAATTTCTCCTCTGAGTCTGTGACCGGTGTTTTCTTCCGGCTTCTAGGCTTCTCCAATTCAGACTGGGAGAGGGGGGATATCACTATTTTAGAAATTTTATTTTTAAAAAATAAAATTGAAGGGCTGGAGATTTGACTCAGTGGTAGAACATTAGCCTAGCACAGTGACAGTAAGCCTTTCAGACATTTCCATGATACAAATAGTCCACTGCAGCATGTGTGCCATAGGTTCATCACTACTGAGGCCCTACCACATATAAGGCCCTGGACTTTTATCTCTATCACAAACAAGTGTGTATGTGTATACACACAATTTTTTTTTTTTTGAGACAGGGTCTTGCTTTGTAGTTCAGGCTGGCCCTAAGCTCACTATGTAGCCCAGGCAAACCTCGAACTCAGCAATCCTCCTGTTTCTGCCTCCTGAGTGCCGAGATTACAGGCATGAGCCACCACACCCAGCTATGTGTGTATTTTAAAGAATGAAACAAAGTTGCTACTTATTTTTATCACTAATACATACCTAAACTTATAGCTCTTGAATACTTTGGACCTGTCCCTAATTAACAGTCTGCTTCTTTGTTTTGTTTGAGACAAGAGTATCCCATGCTGCCAGGTTAATATCAAACTAAAGTGCTGTCTCATGGCAGAAGTATGCTACCATGCCCTACCTATTTACTAGTTTTTCAGTTAAATATTTAGATACATACTTATTTCTCTGAAGTAAACTTACATTCTTATTTTAGGCTGCAGAGCCTTTAAAGAGAAATCTTTCAAGTAAGTATATTATAAAATTGAATATCTTAGTGAAGACCTAATTTATGAAAAAGAAAATTTTAAATTCAATGTTTGGTGCTAAAGGACAACTATGTGTTGCTTTGGCAATTTAAGTAATTTTGCAGTATAGTAGATAGTAAGACATAAATATACTTACATCATAAAAAATTTTATTTTCTAAATGAAGCTGCAAGATTTGAAAATCAAACATATTTATCAAAAATTAAAAATTCTAAATCAGAGATACCAAATATTTCCAGGTATAACTAGTTAAAAACAAAATCAGTGGCTTTCAAAATTAAAATGATATCCTACTCTATAGTCAAAGAATTTATGCTTGAATAGATGGAGACTGAGAAAATTCTTTTGAGAATACAAATTTAAGTTCTAAGATGTCTCCATCATGTACACTCTTAAAAATTGATGAAAATAAAGCCATCAGATTACCTACATGTTTTATATTGAATTACTTTTTCCATTTCATGGTTTAAACTGCCTACTCATGCCCTTGCCATAATGTTCTTCCTACTTCGTTTACTAGAGTCTAGTTTTTATATCTGTACTCTTCTACCCTCTGGGATCATGGGTTTTAGTTTTGTGTTCCTTCCCCCAAATGTGTATGCTGAAACCCTAACCCATTAATGTGATGAAGACTTTGGGAGGTATTGTGAAGTCATGAGGGTAGAGCCTTCATAATCAGCGTAGTGTCCTTCAAAGAAACATCAGAGTATTTCTCTCTCTGCCATGGAGGACACAGTGGAAAAAGTGAGGTTGCAAGACAGGACGACAGTACCTCATTAGACCTGAATCTACTACTACCATCTTGATTTTGGACTTCCCAAGTCTCCACAACTGTGAGAAAGGAAATTTTCATTGTTTAAACCTTCAATCAGGTGCTCGCTTCGGCAGCACATATACTAAACCTTCAATCAGTAGTAGTATTGGATGAAGTACTAAAATCTTATTTTAAAATAGGATGTGCTTTTATGAGAAAAGGTTTTAATTATATTCTCCACCTCTACCCTGAAAGAGATACCTATTCATTTCAGAGTCAATGACTTATAATGCTTCCTTTATTTTGTACTATGTTTTAAAAATAATGTTTCTGGGTGAATGTAATAGCAGCATGTTTGATAATCTAATTCTAATCATAAATGAAATATGTTTGTTTCTAGTTGGGATGATCCTATCCTTACTAAATTCTCTATTATATCCATTCATTCTTCCATGTAGACTTCAAAAAAAAAACATACTGAAAATTTACAATTATATATTCACTTGGGGAAAAAAATTTCATCTTTGTAAACTCCCTTCTCTCATGCAAAAACATGCTATGGCTTCTTTCTCATATTTTCTACGTATTTCAGGTTTTGAGATTTTTTCTCATCATGTAAGTTCCCTCTACTTAACTTTTTAAATTATGTTCAGGTAGATCAATAAACTAACAAATGAAGAGGTTGGAAAGTAACAAAAATACTAAATCAAAACCAAATAAAAAATACTATTCATAATTTTTAATGTTATAATTTTTTTGATGTCCAAAGATCTCAGAATAGATGGATTCCTTACGCTTCATAAAAGAAACATGCAATCCAATGTCTTTTTTTTTTTTTAGACAGGGTCTCACTTGGTAGTTCAGGTTGGCCCTGAACTCATTATGTAGCCCAGGCAACCCTTAAACTCAGCAATCCTTCTGCCTCACCCTCCCAAGTGAAATGTCTTTTTTGAAAACACTATAATCTATTTCCTTAAAACACCATAATTTCTAATTTCTTTTATATTAGTCTTATGTTAAAAAGGCAATATAAACTCAATGTGAGGTGCCAGAAATTGGGAAATATTAAATGGAATAAATATTTCCACATAAATATGCAGAGAAAGGATTAATTCTTTTGCACAAAATTTAAATGTGAAGTTGTAATATGTAAATAGTACTATCCTGCTACAATCTACTGATCTTTAAATAGAGTGTATGGCTCATAATGCTTACCTCTTTAAGGGTATTTCAGTCAAAAATAAGAAGTTCTCAATATTGTGAAATAGTGGGGAGGTGTGGGTGGGAATATGGGTAAAAACGAGAATTGACTGTGTCATATATTGATACAAATTCCCCAATGTTATGTGTGATTGTGAGATGTATGCAAATTATATCAATAAAGAATGCAATTTAAAAAATATTGTGAAATAGAAAGAAAATGTTCAAAAGGCAAAGGGCAAAAGGGGGTAGGGGGAAGAAAGATGGAAAAAAATTTTGATGGTTAAACAAAGGAAAGAAAACATACATAGGGGGTGGGAGGTGGTAGGCAGAGAAGGGGAATGGGAAAAATGAGAATTAAGATGTGTCATACTGGTACTAATTCTCAATGTTTACTGTGATCATAACGTATATATAAAATGTACCCAAAATATCAATTAAAAAAATAAAAAGTGGGCTGGAGATTAGCTCAGTGGTTCCTGCGCCTGCCTGGCAAGTGCAAGGTCCTGAGTTTGATCCCCAGTAACCACATACAACAATACTGAGCATAGTGACTCAGCAATCAGTCCCCATATCACAAATGCTGGGTGTGGTGGCTCATGCCTTTAGTCCCAGCACTGGGAGGCAGAGGCAGGAGGACTGCTTTGAGTTCAAGGCTTGCCTGGGATACATAGTGAGCTCAGGGCCAGCCTGAACTACAAAGTGAGACCCTGTCTCAAGAGAAAAAAACAAAAGGTGTTGGAACCATTGAGCTAAATCTCCAGCCCATAAAAAGGATCTTATGTTACACACTATGCATCACAAGAGATGTCACAAAGCGTCCATTACAACAATACAAATTAATCTTGAAACTCAAATATTCAAAACTCTTCTATGAAAAATAATGTAGACTTTTTCAGCAATATTCCAAAAGGTACTAAGTATGAAATTTGTAAAAATAACACAATATTAAGAATAAAACCATGGGGCTGGAGGGTTAGCTCAGTGGTTCCGGCGCCTGCCTCGCAAGCGCAAGGTCCTGAGTTCGATCCCCGGTAACCACATATAATGCTGGGCGTGGAGATACGCCCACCAACAATCAATGCCCATACCACAATGCCGGGCGTGGTGGCTCACACCTGTCATCCCAGCACTCGGGAGGCAGAGACAGGAGGATTGCTGAGTTCGCAGCGGCTTGCCTGGGCACCATAGTGAGCTCAGGGCCAGCCTGAACTGCAAAGCGAGACCCTGTCTCAAAAGCAAAAAAAAAAAAAAAAAGAATAAAACCATGTTTGGCAACTTTCAGGAGGTCAGACAGCATGTGGGGTATGGCACAATATAGGAGAGGGTAGGAATGGCCTAGGCGGCATCTCTAACCAAAAAAAGAAATTATAGCTCCCCATGCATTTTCAAGCAAACAGAAAACAGCTCTCAGATCATAAAGGATTTTCTGCATTGGGAACTAAGACCAGAAGATAAAAATACTTTCCCAATTCAGAATGCCTCCTATAAATCCAGGTAACAGGATTTCTTTCTAGCTATCAATTCTTAATTCTTAGGTAAAAACTTTAAATAACCCATGAATATCAGAATTTACTGCATTGGCAATAAAAGTATAAAGTTGTACTTTTCTCTTGATGAAAGGAGAAGGATTTTGACAAGATAAATTACTAAAAAAACCTGAAAGCAACTAAAACTTCTACTGTGCGATACTGGGCCAGGGAAAGACAAGAAGTGTAATAAACTTCCAAAGAAAGCAAAACAGTAATTTTACTGAAAATCAGCTACACTTCTATTAAGTAGATTCAAACACATTACTTTCACTGTAAATGTGAAGCTAATAGTATGTAAACAATACTATCCTGCTATAATCTACGATCTTTTAATAGAGCTTATGGTTCATAATGCTCACCTCTTTAAGGCTATTTCAGTGAAAAATAAAAAGTTCTCAATATTGTGAAATAGGAAGAAAATGTTTCACTGTAACTAATAAAGTACTAGCCATTATAACAAAAATGATACAGAAACAATTGCTCTGATAAATCAATTCAACTAAATATTCAATTTATAAATAAAAGGAAATCAAGGCATACAAGTCAAGTTGTTCAGGAAATGTTTAAACTGAAAAGCCAAATTTAGTTCAATTATTAAGTCTCTTGACTTGCAGAATACTCTATACCTGTACTAAACTTTACCAACCACGTCTTCAAATGACATATTTCCCCCTCTGGTTCCAGGGATTGAACTCAGTATCTTGGGCTTGCCAAATAGGTGTGATACCAATGAGCTACATCCCTGGCCCTCAAGAGACATTTTATTTGTTTCTATTTAAATTTAAAAACGATTTGTGAAAGCAAACATTTTCTCTTTTTTATAAGCTTTTTATTTAGTAAATGGCATAAGAGCAAATTAAATTGAGGGGCCTCTAGAACTTTATTCTTGTTCCTTTTTTTTTTTTTTTGAGACAGGGTCTCACTTTGTAGTTCAGGCTGGCCCTGAGCTCACTATGGTGCCCAGGCAAGCTGCCGTGAACTCAGCAATCCTCCTGTCTCTGCCTCCCGAGTGCTGGGATTACAGGTGTGAGCCACCACGCCCAGCATTGTGGTATGGGCATTGATTGTTGGTGGGCGTGAGTCTCCACGCCCAGCATTATACGTGGTTACCGGGGATCAAACTCAGGACCTTGCACTTGCGAGGCAGGCGCCGGAACCACTGAGCTAA
>PVIC010026199.1:0-24685 GCA_004025085.1 Thryonomys swinderianus | reverse complement strand
AAGGCGAGACCCTGTCTCAAAAAGCAAAAAAAAAAAAAAAAAAGATAGGATTTGAACTGAGAGCAGAAAAGCCATAGCCAGCAATGGTGAAGCATGATGATTAAGAGCCTTGCTTAGACCTTCACTGCTAAGCTGGGCATGTGATACATGCCTGTAAGCCCAGCACTCAGGAGGCAGAGGCAGGAGGGTCACTGTGAGTTTGAAGTTAGCCTGGGTTAGGCCAGCCTGATCTACAAAGTGAGACCCTGTTTCAAAAACCCAAAAATAGCCGGGCATGGTGGCTCATGCCTGTAATCCCAGCACTTGGGAGGCAGAGACAGGAGGATTGCTGAGTTCAAGGCTTGCCTGGGCTACATAGTGAGCTCAGGGCCAGCCTGAACTACAAAGAGAGACCCTGTCTCAAAAAAAAAACAACCCCAAAATAATAATAATAAAAAGGTAATTGTCACAAACAGGTGTTTTGTGGGTCAAGATGGATCTAATTGTGTATATTTGTATTCATGTTCATATATGCTTTTTAACAAAAGGGATAAACATATATAGTAATAAATGACTGTTCAGGTTTTTTAAATTACTAAATTTATATGAACACCTTTATACTCTGTAGTATTAGAGATTAACAAACTGCTATATTATTCATATTAAAAAGTCATCATGCTGGGCATGGTGGCTCATGCCTGTAATCCCAGCACTTGGGAGGCAGAGGCAGGAGTATTGCTGAGTTCAAGGCTTGCCTGGGCTACAGAGTGAGCTCAGGGCCAGCCTGAACTACAAAGTGAGACCCTGTCTCAAAAAAAAAAAATAGTCATCATTATACCTTATGAATAAAAATGACTATTGCCTGATACAAAGCTATGATTACATCCTTAAAATATACTTTAAAAATCTATAACCCAAATACGCCTTCTAGATAAGTTTTTTAAGTTTTGTATTAAAGGACTCTATAGGGACAATTGCATTCCACTTCTTTTTTAAAGATTAGGTGAAAAGAGTGATTAAAGCAAGGAACTACATTAAGTACACCAACATCTTTGCATTTAAAAGTAGACTAATTTTTCAGCATTGAATAGCAGGATCATGCTATTCTCAACCCTCACAGCTTACACTCTCTTCCTGGGTCTGTCCTGGAGGCATGTAGTCTGGCTGAAACACTCAAATCTGTATCACCAGCCTCTAACCCCAACCCTCTGTGAGTTTTAATTTAGTGAGAAAAGGTTCTTCCTGGAACAGACCACCAAATCCAACCCCTCACTGCAGAGATAAGCAAATTAAGTACTAGAGAAACCAACCAGCTTGCCTAGTCAGTCATACAGCAAAGCAGCACCTGATTTTAGATGGATAATCTTTGTACCTATGTCAGTGGTGCTTCCACTGGATCAGCGGTGCTGAAAGAAGGGATGGTAAGCCATGGGAAGGAAGTATAGATGCAGGTTTCTTGTACTTCTGGCTGGGCAGGACGCCCAGGTACCCTAAGCACTACACTGAACTGGCGGGAGTGGGGGCAGGGGCTCCAAGAACCTCACCTCCTCCTCCCGGAGTTTCTGCTTCCTCTTCTCTTCCACAGCAGCCCTTTTCTGCTCCTCCCGCTGCCGATATTCTTCTAGTTTTTCCCATCGCTTCTGAATTTGCTTTTCATACCGGAGCTTGGCTCTGTTCTGTTTCTCCAGGATCTGCTGTTCCCGGGCAGCTAGAGAAGGAAAGCAAAATAGAATGTCATCTCAAAGTATCCTATCTGGTTTGGATCAAGACCAAAAACACAGAACAGTGGGGACCAAAAAGGAATCTGGTGAGATCCTAAGATGCAGTGATTGAGTTAAGGATTATGGAACCTTTTTACATTAGCTGGACCACCCCAGGTATGTTAACCATGTACTATCTCTTCCTCGGTTTCTTCCTCTGTGAGGTGGGGACAGTCATGTTTACTATATCACAATATAGTGAAAACTAAATGAGACAATGCATATAATATACACAGTAAGTAATTCCACACAAAGAAGCTATGACTATCATTACTATCATTAAGTCAAACTTTATATACAATGGTTAAAAACACACACTGACTTGAGAAATTAGTTTTAAGGGTGATTAAAGTTTCTTTCAAAAGCATGTTAAGAGCATGTACCAAGCACTGGATGCTGACACTGGTAAAGGTTTAAAACATGTGACTAAGACTAGTTATCCCACCAAGACATTTACTAAGAGGTCCTTAGCTCTGCCTGAGTGAAGGTTCCTAGAGATGATGCCTCAACTGCCTGGGGTGGCCAAGAAAGGACAAAAAAGCTCCTTGTTTACTTCAATAAGCAATCATTAGCTACCTATCTCATGGCAACCTGAGAGAACACACTGTAGAATTTATCTGTCTACAGCCCTCAAGAAGTAAAACAGCCTTTCTCAAAATTTGTTAGCATTCCAGTAGACCTATGGATTACTCTCAATTTTTCATGTTTAACTAGAAATTGCTCTAATTCTCTTCCCATTCATTCACAGATTTCTAAGAACATAAAGACACTACCCCATATCTCCAGTTTCTTGGACCTAAACAGGCAAAGTATACAACTTACCCAAAAATTTTTCTCTTTCTTCTCGTCTCTCTTTGGCTAGTCTTTGCCTCTCATCTGATTTTAAAAATCCATCCATGCCTACAGAAGAGAAAACAATGATATTTACTTTTACTCTTTCCCTATTATGTTGAACATTAGAGGCAGCTGGGCATACACCCCAGGTCTGGCAACTGGCATGTCAACCATTGGCATCACTTATCTAAAGGAAATCCGAACTATCACTCTTCAACACAGATCTTGGAGCCAGGCCCCAAAAGGTGAAAGGCAATACATAGCCACAGCTTCCACATACATCTATAAAGTGGTATGAACAGCAGCAGAAGAGGACACAGCACTTTCCATATTCCTCTGTCCCCAGGCCTGACCCTGGAGGGATCAGAAAGTATGGTGTATGGGTAAAAATGAGAATTAACTTGTGTCATATGTTGGTACAAATTCCCCAATGTTATGTGTGATTGTGAGATGTATATAAATTGCACCAATAAAGAATTCAATTAAAAAAAAGAAAGTATGGTGAATGACAGAGAAGGCTGGCCGCATGCAGAGAAGCTAGCCAGGCTTCTTCTAGTCCAGCTCCCAGGCCTGAAGCAGGACTACCTAGGGGTGAAGAGAAGCACAGAAGTGGGCAAGATTTTGATATAGACTATTACATAGATAGTGAAAATTCTACTGAGGGATATATACAAGCTTTTCAGGAGAGGGGATCTTCCTTAGCGTCTCTGTGAAATTCAATACTCAAGTTTGATTTCAGTTCTGGCAAGTTTGTGCTAATGTCAGTTTACCATCTCAGAACCAAAGAAGAAATATCTACATCAAAATCAAATATCAGGGCCGGAGACTTAGCTCAGTGGTTCCAGTGCCTGCCTCACAAGCACAAGGTCCTGAGTTCGATCCCTGGTAACCACATACAATGCTGGGCGTGGTGACTCATGCTCACCAGCAATCAATACCACATACCACAGTGCCAGGCATGGTGGCTCACGCCTGTAATCCCAGTACTCGGGTGGCAGAGACAGGAGGATTTCTGAGTTTGAGGCTTGCCTGGGCTACATAGTGAGCTCAGGGCCAGCCAGAACTATAAAGTGAGACCCTGTCACACACACAAAAAAAACAAATATCAATATCAAATATCTGTAACAAATAAGAAAACAATGACAGTTCTCCCAGAAATGTCCAGGAAGTATTCCTGGAGTCCCACATAATCCCTAAAGGACCCTAAAGAGCTTTCTAAAGTAGACTAAATGGATCTTCACAATTGTTCTAAGGCTAGAAATAATTTATTGAATTCTGTTATAACTGGTTGTTCACAAGTAATTAGTGGCATAACACTGAAGCATACCCTTCTGAAGGAACTGGCTTTAGTGCTAATGCAACCACACTCACATCCCCAGGTGCCTGGGCCTTCCTTTTTGAAAACATAACACTGGCTTCACAGGATGCTTTGCTGCCATGGGAACCTGTGCTTCTTCCAGGGAGGATCATGCTTTCTGGTATCCAGGACAGTAGTCCAGAAGCCTGGCCTGAAGCACAGGCAGTGGGAATGTGCATAGGGGATGATGTGACAAACTGGGTTGTCACGATTCCCCACATTTCTGGTTTTACAGATTGCATTATGTATCAGGGATACTAAAGCTCAAGAGAAAAGTACTAGAAAATCAACTTTGGACTCCAAGTGCTATCCTCATGTTCCTTCAGTCTATCCTTAATTATTTTGAGGCTACTAATAGTTTGAATATCATCATGAATTTATATGCCAATTACTCAGCTCATTTTTGGTCCCCCATATGATGACTCTAAATTCTTCCCAACATGATGGCACCACTGGCCACTCTTCCATATACTTTCTGGCTTACACTGTCTCTTCGTCCATGCTTCCCTCATCATCTGATAAAACCCCACAGCTCCCCAGACCCATGATAATTCCGTGCCCCCACACAAATCTGTTACTCAGTCTTCCCTGGAAGGCCCTAAAGGTGCGTCTAACTGACATATCCTTGGGTCTGCTCAGTTCTGGCTTTAGAGCCCCTCATCTGATAGCTCTGAGGTACACACATGTACACACACACACACACACACACACACACACACACACACACACACTCAACAGTGCTCCAAAGGCAGGCATAAAGTTAACGGCAGGGTAGCAGGGAGTGAAAACCAGGCTTGTACTACCTTGACCTCAGGACTTTCATTAGTAACAATTTGTTCTATGTGAAAAGCTACTAAAGAAGAGCCTAGTGCTCTTGAGCAGATCCTTCCCCTTAGCACTCATACCAACCTGTTCATCCAACCAGGACCTGAACCCTGCTCTGTACCGCCCTTGCTACCTTCTTGGTAGTAATGGGTGGGTCTGCCTCAGATCTAAGGTAACCCTGAAAAATGGTGAAATTGTTCTTCAAACAAGAAAGAGAAGGGGGAGAGGGGGAAAGGGGGGAGAGAGGGATGGAGAGAATAAGAGGAGAGAAGAAGGGAGGGGACAGGAGAGGGAGAGCGAGAAGGAGGGAAAGAGGGAGAGGGAGAGGGAGAGAGAGAAAGGGATTTCAGAGAAAGAGGGTGAGGAAGGGAGGGAGGGAGAAGCAGACAGACAGACAGACAAGAAAAGGACCAAGCATATCAAACTACCCGTATCAGTTTAAAGTACAAAGCTGGGTGTTTCATGGACATGCCTGGTCTTAGGCTGCCACCTTGTGGGCATATACAAAAGTCACACATTTAAATCATTTCCTCTCCAGAAAAATCTTTATCATGCTTATAGTTATCACCCCTTCATCATAACAGGAGATGATAATCAAGCATTTATTATGGACCAAGTGCACTGGTCAAATTTACCAGGCCCAGCTACCCTAGAACACAAAGATACTATTACAATCCTCATCCTGTAAGTGCAGAAACAGAGGCACAGAGAAATTAACTTTTCCCAGGTCACATTGTCAGAAGTGTCAAAAGCAGATTCTAAAGCAAGAATCTGACTCCAAAATCAATGACCTTAATTACTGTTTTTGCAAAGGGGGAAACTGACATTTTTATCTTGGCGCTGTGATCCACTGATGTACAGAGGGAATAAATCCTATCCTGGTACCAAGCATGAGTCTGCAAATCTGTGGAGCAGAAGTGTGAGTCTAACTCATTAGAGAAGGGCTTGTGAACCAAGCACTGGTCCAGCTGATTACAAATATGGTAACTGTGTAGGGAAGGCAGTTATGTGTTTCTTCTCTGATGATTGGAAATATATGCTCAGCAGTGTCTTAGACTCTGATATGGGGTGGGAAATGGAAGTAGCAAGAGGACCCTGAGGACAACTGTAGGCCTCTCTTATGTCAGGCAATTTATTTTTGGCTCACAGCAGGGGGCAGAATGACTCAAACAGTCCAAGGAGGATTACCTGCAATCTTTGTGCTGTCCATTTGGTACCCACACGCCATTTAAATGGCTATTTAAATTTAAAATACTCAAAATTAAATTCAAGTTCACTTCCTCAGTCATAATACACACATATCAGGTATTCAATAGCCACGTGTAGCCAGTGGCTATTTTACTGCATAGAGCTGAATGAGATGCCTGGCAGCTCATTCCTGTCATTCTCTTCCTTCACAGCTGCTCTGAGGCAGATGTGCAAAATCAAGATCTGAGAGTTAAGAGTTTGTTTCTGCTGGGTAAGATTGAAGTTCAGTATCTTCCCTTATTCTCCACAGTATGTGTCAAGCAAACCATCTAAGAACATCCTTTCAAAGAGAATAGCCATGTAATTAACTCAAATATCCAGGTTCTTTCCCCTATCAATGATCCTCCAGAAGCTTGTGAGAGGCATTCTGGGCTCATCCCAGGCTAGAATGGGAAGAGCACAAACCAGAGGCATGGACTTGATAGCTATTACCTCTACCCGATTTAAACTAAAGGAACTCTGATAGACTATCATGAACACAATGCGATGAGATGCCTTTTAAAGACATAACATAATCAAGAGTTGATACTGAATTCAGTTCTAAAAGGAAGTCATTCTGTATAGCCTAAAATCCAAGTTTTAATTTTCCTACTCAATCCCTTATCCCACTGGCTTCACATTCGTTTATTTATTGTCTCACTATTTAAGCCAGGGACCTAGCTTTACCTTTCAATCTCATGAGAACAGATGGAGAACAGATTCCTGCTAGCCAGGGGTTGAGGAAACAGGGACAAAGGAAGCAGGCACCTATAAAGGGCATCATGAGCGGTCTCCATGGTAATGGTTCTTAATCTTGCCTATATCAATTTCAACACTGTGGGTGTGATATTACTGTAAGGTTTACAAGATATTACAATTGGAAGAAACTGGGTATAGAGTGCATGGGATCTCTTGGTAATATTTTGTTTTGTTTTGTTTTGTTTTGAGACAGGATCTATGTATTCCAGGTTGGCCTTAAACCTACTATTGTAACCCAAGGTGGTCTTGTGTATCTTCTTGCCTCACCCTTCAAGTGCTGGGATTACAGGTGTGTGCTATGCCTGGTTTTCTGTACTATTTCTTGTATATCAATGACTTCAAAATACAAACATTTAATTACATGGAAAAATTTTGGCCCAAGGGCGAAGCCCTGGGAGGGACCAAAAAACAAAGAGATCGGGGCACACCCTGAAGGACCATACCCAGGAAAAGGAGAAGGGTATTCATATGAGAATCACCCCTGCCCACTCTTGATGTGGTGTTTCCCAGGGCAACCACATTCAGGTAAATGTGCACCTCTGAGACAGAGGCCATTTTCTTGACAAGTTATTATGAGAAATTGATGAATTCTGAGTAGCCAAAAAACAATTATATATTGACAGAACTGCATTATATCTCATACTTCACTGATTTGCTCTTGCTTGGAATAACTTCTGTTATCCTTGGGCTGTAGCAACAGACTTTTAAAAACTAATTTTAAAATGAACTTTATTAGCCTGAAGCACTCTCCTACTAGAATATTAATGAGCTGATATTAGTCATTTATTCAGTCCTGGTAAGAATCATTATTGAAATAAAAAGTTTTAAAGGGAAGCCAGCTGTGTTTGACTTTAAAACATTCATTGCATCAAGTGGATTTTAAAATAATCTTCCTAATTACACACACCTGTGGAGCTTTTAAAAAAAAAACATAGATGCTTGAGTTCCTTTCCAGGTTCTGGTCCATTTATTTTCAAGTGTGGCCTGAGCTGTGGCGCTCTAAAAGCTCCCCACAGGATGAAAATGTATAGCCAGTTCTCCATACCCCAGAACATGCGTCAGAACTACATGAAGAGCTTATGAAAGCAGACTGTAGGATATGACTTCCCTGGTTTCTGATGAAGAGAGTCCCAGGTGAGACAAGGTCTGCCTTTCTAACAATACCCCAGTAAGTCTGATGCTACTGGTCTAGCATCTACAGCCTGAGAACTGCTGTTTTATATTGTTGTGGCTGTTTGTTTCAAGACAGGGTCTTGTTATATAGTACAGGCTGGCCTTGAACTTGCAGTGATTCTCTAGCCTTAGCTTCCTGAGTGCTGGAATTATAGGCATGCATCACCTTGCCTAGCAGAACTGTTTTGACTATGCTGACTCTAAAGGGTAATGCTCTGCCAGTGGCTTCCCTTTATATATCCTGATACCAGCAGAGTGGACCCCTAAACATGTCTGGCACAACAAGTGACAGACCACCTGCCTGACCCCTTGACATTTACCTAAGGTTCTTATTGGCCCACATGCTATTGCCTGGGTCTGTTCATTTGACCCTTTCCCTCTAAGCTCTTATTTTATCTTGTAATTCCCAGCTCCCTACAGATGAGAGGTACTCAAAATTAATGAATGAATATGCCATGAATATTATGTCTCACTGATGAAAATCTCTCTACCAGTATAGCATGTCAACCCCAATTCAGAAATGAAAACTAAGAGCAAGGAATAAAGAAGATTTTTGTATGGGCATGTAATTTTTCCTCAAAATAAAAAATTAATATCCATTAAAGTACTTTGAGATATCAACAAATCAACCTATAACAAGTATTATAATCAGATTAATCAGACTTGCATACAAAAAAGTAACTACTTGGGCCAGAGATTTAGCTCAGTGGTTCCGGCACCTGCACTTGGTTCGATCCCAGTGACCACATAGCTGGGTGTGGTGACTCACGCCCACCAGCAATCAATACCAGATACCACAGTGCCAGGCATGGTGGCTCACGCCTGTAATCCCAGCACTCAGGAGGCAGAGACAGGAGGATTGCTGAGTTCGAGGCTTGCCTGGGCTACATAGTGAGCTCAGGGCCAGCCTGAACTACAAAGTGAGACCCTGTCTCCAAAAAAAAAAAAAAAAAAAAAAAAAAAAAAAAAAAAAAAAAAAAAAAAAAAAAAAAGCCACTAAAAAAATCAATTTTCTGTGTGACATCACTTTCAAAATCCTAAATCATTAATTTTCAAGTGAAAGGGCTCTAAAGGGATCCTGTTGTGTTCACCAGTCAAGATGAGTGTGCTCCATTCCTCTCTCCAGGGAAAGAGAATTATTTTATCTTCTTGGCTTTTTGTAATCCTTCCAGCCAACAGAGTGGATCAATTTTTGGGCTTTTGTTATGTGAATAAGGAACTGGGTAAAGAGTTTCAGGACTTCTAGAAGTAAGTTAGCATGGATTAATGTTGATTTTGGAAAGGAAAGCAAATGTTGCATGTGAAGGAAGATAAGGTGTAGAGATGGAAATGAAAGAGAACTGGAGAACAAGGGAGACAACAGCCATGCTGAGATGTCTCAGGAGTGAATTCCAGCTGGGAGTTGAGCCAGGAAAGGATTTCAAGAGACTACAGCCAAGTACTGTGTACATGCACATGGGTGTGATACATGCTTATATGTGTGCACATACATGCAGATGTTGGGAGCCACTGGACCAAACTGTTGCAGGTTAGGAATTTATCTTCTGATATTTTTCTAGTCTCTAGTCAATGTATGAATTGCTTTCAAACTCTTCATGCTACTGAATTCTATTTCTCTATCACATGGGATTTTGGTATTTATTTGAGATCTTTATTTTAGTGACTATGTGTGTGTGTGTGTCTGCTGGGAATCAAACCTGGGGTCTTTTGCACACTAAGCATGTACTCTACCACTGACTTAAACTTAGAGCCTCAGGATATTTACAGCAATACTTTGGTGGTCAAACTGAACTCATTCCAGATTTGTGTTGAAACACCAAAAAGTCTGAGAACTGAACATATTTTTCCTATAAGAAGTAAAGGAGTGGGGCATGGTGGCTCACGCCTATAATCCCAATACTTGGAGGCAGAGGCAGGAAAATTGCCTCAAGTTCAAGGCTAGCGTGGGCTACATAGTGAGTTTAAGGACAGTCTGAACTACAAACCAAGACCCTGTTTCAAAAAAAAAAAATGGGATAAAGACGGTGTGGTTTTTCTATAAAATGGAGTATTACTCTGCCTTAAAGAATGATAGTTTGAGTCATTTATACTCAAATGGATGTACCTTCAGGACATGCTCATAAGTGAAATAAATAGGTCACAGATGTGTAAATATCATATCTGTTCTCTCGTATGAGAAACTGAAGATGTTAATGAGTTCTAGAAGGTATGATGGATATTGCAAAATAGAAATATTCAAAGGAAAATGTGGAGGAGTAACGAAGGGTAAAGAAAAAATGTGATGGTAATAAAAAAAGGGAAACAAAACTTATGTATTTAGGGTTGGGCATTGTGGGGTGGGTAGGGGAATGGGAAAAATGAGAATTAAATCATGTCATATACTAGTACAAATTCCCAATATTGAGTGTGATCATGATGTGTATATACAGTGTACCAATAAAGATAAAATAAACTAAAAGAAAAAAGAAAACAAAGTTTGTGCATATAGGGGCAGGGGGTTGTAGGGTGAGTGGGGGAAGGGGAAAATAAGAATTAAGTCATGTCATATACTGGTATAAGTTCTCAATATTGAACACACTCGATGTGTATATATAATGTACCAATAAAGATAAAAAAGAAAAAAGTAATGGTAAACTAAATAATTGGTTCTGAGGCTCCCAAGTTATACTTACAAATTCATTTTTTCAGGACTTTAACAAATTGCACAATGATCTATTTCTTTAACTCTGTTATGGTTCTCACAGTTTTCCTGTTTTACTGCTGGTATCACTTGCAGTCATGACTGTATTTTAACATATGTAAAGTGCAACAAAGCAGCACACTGATGAATGCTGTAACACACTAACACACACACTATATGTTGTCTGTGCAAGAATGATACTTAGATTGAAGTGTTACCCCCTTTTTGTGTTCATGGTGACCTGTACAGGTTTTTGCAAATTGGATTTTTTTTTTCTTTTCTTTTTTGCTTTTGAGACAGGGTCTCCGCTTTGTAGTTCAGGCTGGCCCTGAGCTCACTATGGTGCCCTGGCAAGCCGCCGCGAACTCAGCAATCCTCCTGTCTCTGCCTCCCAAGTGCTGGGATTACAGACGTGAGCCACCACGTCCGGCATTGTGGTATGCGGTGTTGATTGTTGGTGGGCGTGTCTCCACACCCAGCATTATATGTGGTTACCGGGGATTGAACTCAGGACCTTGCGCTTGTGAGGCAGGCACCGGAACCACTGAGCTAACCCTCAAGCCCTGGATTTTTTTTTTGAGACAGGGTCTCGCTTTGTAGTTCAGGCTGGCCCTTAATTCACTATGTAGCCCAGGCAAGCCTCGAACTCAGCAATCCTCCTGCCTTTGCCTCCTGAGTGTTGGGATTACAGGTGTGAGCCACCATGCCCAGCATCAAATTGGATTTTTGGTTCTACCAAACTGAGCAAAGTTACAAACACCGAGCAGGTGTTTTCTTTTAATTCTGCTGCTGGAGTAGTGGAAAGTTTGAGCTTGAAACTGTCTGACAACCTAGGTATCACTGTATTTTAGAAACAAATACTGCAGTGGGAGATAACTTCTGGGGAATCATAGGGTTCTAAAGATCCAGTTTTCTCCCTGAAAAGAGCCAAACAAGGTAGTTTATACTTGAAATATGTGCCTCAGAGAGATGAATTTAATATAACACAACTTAATAACTCTAATAATTGGGGGTTTTTGATAATTGTTTTCTTTGCCTCTTCCTACCAGTTTTGGCTTGAAGCCCACTTTGAAAATAGGATAGGACTCCTTATTTTGGGCGTCCTATTGCATGGAATATTGTTTTCTAGCCTTTGATTTTTAGTCTATGAGTTTCCCTTTGGATTAAATGTGCTTCTTGTATAAATTATACTGTTGGATTTTATTTTTGATCCTATCTGCCAACCTGTGTCTTTTGACTGGGTTGTTGAGGCCATACACATTGAAAGTTATTCCTAGAAGGTATTGACTTACTTCTTTCATTCTGTTATATTCCTGCTGCTGATTCTTTTTTCCCTCTTCTATGTAACTGCTTGCCCTATCTGGTGCATTCTTTTCATTAGACTTTTTGACATTGTCACAGCTTAATTTTCTCTTTCTAGGTTATCCTTGAGAATTTTTTTTTCCAGTGCTAGTTTGGTGGTCATGAATTTCTTAAGGAAGAGGAAAAGAAGGTCACTACATATTGGTTAAGTGAACAATTCAACAGGAAGAGATAACAATTATAAATATACATGCACTGAACACCAGTGGACACAATTTCATAAAACAATACTGGATATAAAATATCATATAAATAACACAATTATAATAGCAGACCTCAATATCCCACTGTTACAAATAGATCAACTGGGTAAAAAAAAAATAAAGAAATATCAGAGTAGAAGTATACTTTCAAACAAATGACTTAATATCTATAGTATTCCACTTAACAGAACACACATTCTTCTTAGTAGCACATGGAACTTTCCCCAAAATAAACCACATCCTGACTGATAAAGTATGTTTAAGAAAATATGTGAGAGTCAGAATAATATTATGTATGTTAATAAGTAACAGTGAAAAGAAACTAGAAATCAATGGCAAACGAGACCACAAAAATTATGCAGACGTATGGAGATTAAACACTACACTTCTGAATATAAGTCACAGAAGAAATCAAGGAAGAAATTAGTTCCTAGAATCAAGCAATACCCACATCACCAAAACAGAACAAACCCAAAAACCTAACCTAGTGATACATTTCAAGGTCCTAGTAAAACAAGAACAATCCAAATGCAAAGCTAGTGCAAGGAAGAAAATTACAAAGATCATAACAGAAATGAATGAAATTGAGAAATGAAAACCACAGAATTAATGGAGATCTAGTTCTTCAAAAGAATAAACAAAATAGACAAACCAATAGCCAATTTACAAAAAAGGAATGAGAAGACCTATTTTAATGTAATTAAAAAGGAAAAAGAATAAACACAATGGACACTGTTAAAATCTAAATTAATAGCCGGGCATGGTGGCTCACGCCTGTAATCCCAGCACTCGGCAGGCAGAGACAGGAGAATTGCTGAGTTTGAGGCTTGCCTGCGCTACATAGTGAGCTCAGAGCCAGCCTGAACTACAAAAAGAGACCCTATCTAAAAAAAAAATCTAAATTACTACTTCAAAAACCTACACTCCAACAAATTCTTGAGAATCCAGAAGAAATACATAAATTTCTAGATTTACAGTATATGAATTATCAAAACTGAACCAAGAAGACATGTAAACCAATAACATGCAATGACAGAGGCAATAATAAAAACCTCACTAAGAAAGCTCAGAACCCAATGGATTTACCACTGAATTCCCCCAAGAACCTTAAGGAAGATTTAATGCCAATAGTCCTAAAACTCTTTAATGAAACTGAAAGGGAAGGAGTACTGCCAAACTCATTCCTGAAAACCAGCATTATCTTGATTCCAAAACCAGACAGACTAAACTGAAAAAGAAAACTACAGACTAATCTCTTTAAAATGAACATAGATACAAAAATCCTTCACAAGATATTGGCAAACAGAATACAACAAATTAAGAAGATCATATATCATAACCAAGTAGGCTTTATTCTACAGACGCAAAGATGATTCAACATACACAAATCAATAAATATATTGCATCATATAAACAGAAGGTAGAACAAAAATCATTATTTCAATACACCCAAAAGTCTTTGACAAAATCCAACATCCATTGATGATTAAAAAAGAAAAACCCTGAAGAAAATAGGTATCAAAGGAACTTATCTCTATTTGATAAAAGCCAAATATGACAAATCTACTGCTGATTATCTTATTAAATGGGGAAAAAGGAAAGCTTTTTCTCTAAAATGAGGAACAAGACAATGTTTTGATTATCATCACTTCTGTTCACTATTGTATTCACAACTTTAGTCACAGCAATCAGGCAAGAGACAGGTAGGAAAGGAAGAAATCAAATTATCTTTATTTATAGATGATATCATCCTTTACATAAAGGCCCAAACATTTACCAAAAAACTCCCCAGAACTAATAAATTCAGCAAGGTGCAGAATACAGTATCAACACAAAAAAATCAGTAGCATTCTTGTATACAAATAAAGAACCTACCAAGAAAAAAACTTAGAAAAACAATCTTAATAACTTCATGTAAACAAAGTTTTGTACATAAGGAAAAGGAAGAGGGGTCGAGGCCAGATGAGAAAAAAGAAGAAGCAAGATATAGCATTTACAGGTACAAATTCCTAATGATAAATGTTATTACATATACTTAAAATGTACCAATAAATGTTTTACTAAAAAATAGCTTCAGGAAAAGTCAAGTATTAAAGAATTAACCTAAAGAGGGAAGTGTTACAGCTTGTGTCTACAAGTTCCTCCAAAGCCTCATGAAGATAGGTGGTACTTTTTGGAGGTGGCTGAATCTACAGTATGTAATACTGGTATCAAGGATGTGATGCTGAGACTGATTCATGGGGCAACTCCAGGATTAAGGGTGCCCCATCCTGGGTGTGAGTACTACCTTAAGGGTGGGATAGAAAAAGGGTTGCTGCTTGTCTCTCGCTGCTTGCTGCTTTCTGTCTGCTTGCTAGGTGATGCCCCTCTGCCATACCACACTGCCTTGGACCTAGCAAATTGTGAACAGAAACCTCTACAAACTGTGAGCTACAATAAACCTTTCCTCCTTCAACTTTGAATGTTGGGTATTTTGTCTCAGCAATGAGAAAAGTAACTAAGACCAGAGAAATGGGGTGATTTCTGTGACTCTGACCATATGGTCTAGGAGCTTGTAGAAATGGCTAGTGAGAAGAGTTTGGAAAGCTTTGGAGATGCCAGTTGAACCAGCAACCCTGGAATACCAGAAGCTGGATTTGATGGGGGATTATGGTCAGGTATCAGAAGTCTAGAATACTGACAGAAATGCTGCCAGTAAACACCAAGTCCAGGAGGTTTCTGGTGGGCAGGATTCCATTGGTTGATGGACTCCAGATGATGTGTTATTCCTTGGCAGAAAATTTGTCTGCATTTTGTTCATTTTGTTAGAAACTTTGCCTGAGACTGAGATTAAGGGGAACGGACTAATTAATATGGCAAAAGAAATTTCAAGGTAATCTAATGCTGAGGCCATGGCATGGCTAGTGTTGGTGGCTTATAGCCAGATTTATGTTGATAATCAAGGGCAAAAGGGTCCAGCAGAATGATTTAAAATGTTTTTAATTTGGCCAGAAAGGAAGTTCCAGTAAAGTTGCAGCCAGCAAAGATGGAACAGAGGAGAAATAGGTCACTGAAAAGACTAGCAAAAAAAAAAAAAAAAAGCTTTGTATTTCAGAAGAGGACAATAGAAAAGAAGGCCTGAGGACATCACAAAAACCAGTAGGACTCCACCCTTTGCAGCCTCAAAATTGCAAAAGCAAAGACTTTGCTTTGAAAGGAAAGTTCCAAAGCTCCATGCTCCACAATAGCAGCAGCCTAGGAAAATTGTTTTTTAGGATTTGGTTCATAGTTACTCCACCCCCACTGCAAAAGAGCAGGAAGCCTGGCAACTGCTCTAGTTGGCAGACCTTGATGTCATCCACGTGGTGCTTGTTTTAGGTGCATACAGAATGCAAGGGCTGCAGCATCAGGAAAGCTTCTACTCAGATTTCAGAAGGCCTCGGAAGCCAGGCTGTATGCCCCTAAGAAGGCAGTGTGAGTGTGACACCTAAGGTGAGAAGGGAGATCCCAGAAGCTTAGGGAAACCAGCAACATGAATCTTCTGAGGAAAACTACAAGGAGAAAGTAAAATCAGCCAAAGAGGAGCTATAACCACTGGCAGTGCCAGGGCAATGAGTGGCTCCACTCAAGCCCTTTGGAGTTCACAACTTGCCACGGATTTCTGGAAATGCTGGACTTGGACCTGGACCTGGACTTGGACCGGGAATTTAGTGTTTATCCTGCTGGATTTTGGTCTTGCTTTGTTCTTATTTCTTCCTACCCCTTCCCTTTGTACCTTTTGGGATGGAAATGTCTGTCATATGCCATTTATATTAGAAGTGTTTAACTTTCATTTTTACAGGAGCTTGCAGCTAAGTGTTGCCTTAAATCTTAGAGGAGACTTTAGATTTGGAGTTTGTAGCAATGGTGAAACTATTAGCACTTTGACACCTCTTAGAGAGTGACTAAAATTGGCATAAAAGAATATACATGAGTCTTTGTGGGGCCAGGATTGGACTGTTATGCTTTGTGTCTAGATGCCCCACTAAAGCTCATAGGGTCGTAGGTGGGGCTTTCTGGAGGTGCCTTGATCTAGGATGTGCGATGCTGGGATTTATGGTGCAATGCTAGGATTAATGTTGCTCTGGTGTGAATGCTACTTGCCCTACAAGTGGGTACACTAGGTAAGATAAAGGGGACAGAAAAAGGGTCACTGCTTGTCTCTTGCTGCTTGCTGTTTGCCTAATTAACGATGAACCCCTGCCATGATACCCTGCCTTGCAACCAGCCAATCATGAATTGAAACCTCTACAAACTGTGAGCTACAATAAACCTTTCCTACTTTTTTTTTTTTTTTTGAGACAGGGTCTTGCTTTGTGGTTCAGGCTGCCCCTGAGCTCATTATGTAGCCCAGGCAAGCCTGGAACTCAGCAATCCTCCTGCCTCTGCCTCCAAGTGCTGGGATTACAGTTGTGAGCCACCACGCCCAGTACTGTGCCGTGTGTACTGATTGCTGATAGGCATGAGTCACCATGCCCAATATCATATTATTGTATGTGGTTATGGATCGAACCAAGGACCTTGTGCTTGCTAAGCAGGCGCCGGAACCACTGAGCTAAATCTCTGGCCCAACCTTTCCTTCTTTAACTTTGGGTGTTGAGTATTTTGTCTCAGAAATGAGAAAATTAACTAAGATAAAAATTAGAGATTACTATAACAAAAACTGTGGTACTCTCAAAAAGGAATTGAAGAGAATTTCAGAAAAATGGAAAGATAGCTTCCTGTTCTTGGACTGGCAAAACCAATACTGTCAAAATGGCTATACTTTCAAACCTGATATACTAATCTAATACAATTCCAATCAAAATACTAATAGGAATCTTTACAGAACTAGAAAAAAAATCCTAGAAATCATATGGAACTAGAAGAGATCCAGAAGGGTAAAGACAATCTTAAAAATTACAAAGGAGGAAGCATCATAATCCCAGGTTTCAAGTTACAAAGCTACAGTGAGAAAAACTGAATGGTACTGGGACAAAACAGATAATGGGACAGAATAGAGGATGCAAAAAGAACTCTAGGCACATTTAGCTTTCTGATCTTTAAGAAAGGGGCCAAAAACCTAGGCTGGACAAAAGATAGCCTCTTTAACAGTGTTGAGAAAATTGGCTGTACACATGCACATGATTCAATCTAGACCCATCTCTCACCATATACTAATTTAAAATCAAAATGGATTAAAGACCAAATATTACAACAGAAACACTTAGTCTGCTGAAAGATAAAATAGGTAAAATTTAGCTCAGTGGTTCCAGTGCCTGCCTAGCAAGTGCAAGGTCCTGAGTTTAATTCCCATTAACCTTATACAACAATACTGGGTGTGGTGGCTCACACCCACCAGCAATCAGTACCACACACCACAATGCCTGGCACAGTGGCTCACGCCTGTAATCCCAGCACTCGGGAGGCAGAGGCAGGAGGATTGCTGAGTTTGAGGCTTTCCTGGGCTATGTAGTGAGCTCAGGGCCAGCATGAACTACAAAGTGAGACTCTGTCTCAAAAAAAAAAAAAAAGGAAAACTCTTAAAGGCATAGGCATGGACAAGGATTTTCTGAACAGAATCTTTTTTTTGAATAATGATTTTTTGAATAATGAATAAAAATAAATGTGGTATTTATATATAATGGAGTACTACCCTACCCTAAAGAAGGATAAATTTGAATCATTTTTAGGAAAACAAATGCACATAGAGATCAAAATGTTAAGTGAAATAAATCAGATATACAAGTTTAAATAAGTTTCTCTTATATGAGAAACTCAAAGTATAAATAGAAAGAAAAAAATAAAAATATGTAATAGGCAACTGGGAGGGAGATCTTTCTCCAGTGGGAAGGGGATCAAGAGATAAAAAGAAAGGGAAGGGAGGTGAGGGGGAGAAGAAATAAAAGGAATTAAGGTGTGCTATATACATGTACCAACTCCCTATGATGAATATAATCATTATATACTGCAAACATGTACTAATAAAATTTAAAAGAGAAGGACCAGTTTGGATTTTTTTCTTCCAAATACAGAATTTGGTGATATGCAAATGCACAGTACTTTACATCAACATCAAATAAAAAGGAGAATTAATTTTGCTCCTATCCAGAAACTTGGCACGTGATCATCACCAATCTGCATAGGGTAACCTGAAAGAGGCAGAAGTGCAGAATCCTACAGGAAATGCCCTAACATCCTCAGCTATTAGATGGCATGGAGAAATACCTATCTTATAGTGAAGATTAAATGGAAGTGTGTAACTGCTTAACTATATATTCAGCAGGTGGTAGGAGCCCAACTAATCAAGCTATTCTATGCTGGTTATTCCATTGTAAGTCCTTATTTTTGTTTTCCCTCTTCCATTTATTGAGGTCTTCTGCACCCATGCCTGCAAACCAATCAGTATACCTTTCCTAACAGGCATGATAAAACAGAATATATTAAAACTCTGTCAGCAGAAAACCAGGGCATGCATTCCTTATCCATAAAGATTATAGTAGGAGCAGGTATGTGTCCTCGTGCTTTTTTTTTTTTTTTTTTTTTTTTTTTGCGGTACTGGGGATCAAACTTGGGCCCTTGGCTGATACCACTTGAGCTAAATCCCCAGCCCTGTGATTTCTTATCTTCTGCAATAGTTATCAGTTACCAATCACTGCTTGCCTATCTTTGTCTACACATGTAGACAGAGGTCCCCTTTTTGGTAAATCAGTAGACAGGAGATATTTTCTTTAGTAGTTTAAGTAATTTCTTACTAAAAAAAGAGATAACCTTTCATAAACATTAATTAAAAAGCAGTACATAATGATGGTGTTTGACATTTCAACAGTAAATTGCCTAATTATATTCACACACACACACACATATATACATTATATATAATAAGCTATCCTATGGATTTCTGTACCGAAAACTCAATATGGTAAATAAGTTCCCCAGAACCAAATGAAAATGTGCCAAGTTATAAAACTCAACTAGGGCCGGGGATGCAGCTCAGTGGCATCACACCTGCCTGGCAAGTATAAGGTTCTGAGTTCAATCCCTGGTATCCTGTCATCCCCAAACAAAACAAAACAAAACAAAATAAAATAAAACAAAAATGAAAAACTCAACTAACTGTGCCTGGTTTTAAGAATTATACACATAGCCAGGTCTGGTGGCTCATGCCTATAATCCCAGCATTTGGGAGGCAGAGGCAGGAGGATTGCTGTGAGTTTGAGGTTAGCCTAGGCTATACAGTGAGCTCAGGGCCAGCGTGAACTACAAAAGCAAGACCCTGTCTCAAAAAAAAAAATAATTATACACATAGACATGGGCTATACTTTTCTAAAGGCACTATTTCTTAAGTACCTATTTCCAGACATTATGCTCTATGAATGATATTTAGTGTTCACAGTAAGTCTAGGAGGTGGAAGGCATCTCCTTTTTTTTTTTTTTTTTTTGAGACAGGGTCTCCCTTTGTAGTTCAGGCTGGCCCTGAGCTCACTATGTAGTCCAGGCAAGCCTCAAACTCAGCAATCCTCCTGCCTCTGCCTCCCAAACGCTAGGAATACAGGTGTGAGCCACCACGCCCGGCACTGTGCTATGTGGTATGTGGTATTGATTACTGGTGGGCGTAAGTCTCCATGCCCAGCACTGTATGTGGTTACCAGGGTTCGAACTCAGGACCTTGCGCTTGTGAGGCAGGCACCGGAACCATTGAGGTAACCCTCTGGCCCGTCATCTCCTTTTTATAGGTGAGGAAATCAAAAGTCAAGAAAGGTTAAGCCAGGCAAATCCTAGTTACTTGGAGACCAAAATAGAAGCACCTAAAGTTGGCAGCCCACCTGGGCAACTAATTGAGATCTCTTCTCACTTATAAATATAAAATGGGGCTAAGAATATATCTCAGTGGTATAGCTCTTGCCTGGCATTCATGGAACCCTGGGCCCCATCCCCATTATGAGAGAGGGAGAGAAAGGGACAGGGACAGGGACAGGGACAGAGAGAAAGACTGACAAGATATATATCTGCCCAAAGTCATATATAGTAGCTACTAAGGAGAAAAGAGCAAAGCTCAGGTTTGAGGCCAGTCCAGCTGACTCAATGATTCATTACTAAGAGGGAAGGTTGCCTAAAACAAGGAGCACTGACCTAGGGATATAATTGTGCACAAAGTGGTAGCTATTCCTTTTTATGTGTGATACTAGGGATTAAACTCAAGGCCTTCTCACTCAGCTATATCTCCAGCTCTTTTAAAAATGTTTTTGAGACAGGATCTCAGTAAGTCATTAAATTTTCCATGCTGTGCTTGAATTTGAGATCCTTCTGCCTCGGCCTCCCAGAGTGCTGAGATTACAGGTATGTGCTACCACATCTGGTTCAGAAAATGACAGTAATTTTAACAGTGACATACAAAGGAAGACATTAAGAAAGAGGAATGAAGTCAGTCAAATCCCTGCTTGGCACAGAGTAATAGTGTGATTGTTGGGAAAGGTTCTAAGCCCGTTTCCTCATTTGTTCAAAAAGGTAACAATAGCACCCATGTTACAGGGTAATGTTGGAGTTTAATGAAGAATAAAGTTATCCTTCAATATCTACAGGGATTGTTTCCAGAAATCCACACTTATCAAAATCTGCAGATGCTCAATCCCTTATATAAAATAGCATAGTCTTTTCAAATGATATATATACATCCTCTCATATACTTTTTCATTTTTCTGGTGAAGATTGAACCTAGCACTTTGCACATGCTAAGCAAGTTCTCTACTCATGAGCTATACTTCCAGCCTCTATATACTTAACATCATCTCTAGATTATTTTCAGTACTTAATACCATGTAAATACTATGCAAATAGTTGTCATACTGCATGTTTAGGGAGTAATTACAAGGAAAAAAGTCTGTATACGTTCTGTATATGTTTTTTTCCTGAATATTTTCAATCCAAGATTAGTAAAATTTGTAGATGTAGAACCCACAGATTTTTAATACAACTGGCTGGCTGTGCATGTAAAGCTCTTAGCACATATTAAACATTAGGTATTATCATCATCAGTTTAGATAAGTAGATAAATGAAAATGTAAATGCAAATACTTGAGACATGTCAAGTACTTGGAAAGCAGTAGTGTTACCTAATTTCATTAGTATCATCTCACCACGACGTCTAAACTTTAGTTGAGAACTAGCCTGATACTCCCTAATCTTTAACCTTGCTTTTAAATCAGCAATGTCTTTGGCTTGTTGTAACTTCTGACAAGAGATCAACTAGACACCTCAGGGCTCCTGCTTCCTGCCTTGAACCCTGGTAGGCTGGGCTCCTGAGAGTTCAAGAACTACTGCAATGGTAGCAAGGGATAAAGTATATATATTTGTCCAAAACTCTTAAGATGGTACACCTAAAATATGTGCAATATTGTATCATATATTATACCTATTTTGATACAGCAACAACAAATAAAAAAGACAAAATTCAGTGATGGCCATATGCCCTGTCATTAGCGCCCAAAGCCAAAAAGAATTTCTCTGGATTTTCAATTAACCATATTTTCACTGTGGCCCTGTGAAGAAGTAGGGTGACTTGGACTTCAAGGGCAGCACATACCCATGGAGGTATATCCCTTGCCAGGGCTAGCATGGGAACTGAAGTCATCTGAAAAGGCCCAGGCACTGGCTAGAGCTGCAGGGCTTTTGAAGATCACAGACAAAAGTCCTAACTTTGTTAGTAGAATTCAGAGGAGAAGAATGTCTATGAAGTCTTATCCAAACGTCTGAGAAAAATAACTTAAAAGTTTACTTTCATTTACAGTTTCAGTCCATAGGTAGCTAGTTCCATTGTTGTGGGCCTGACGTAAGGCAAAACATCACTGTGGAAGGGCATGGTGGAGTATCATGGTAGCCAGGAAGGGGGTGGGGAAAGAAGGGGCTAGGGACAAGATATAGTCCCCAAGGTCCTGCTCCCATGATTCATTCCTTTCAACTAGGCCTCACTTCCTAAGTTTCCATTCCCTTCCAATGATGCCATCAAATTAGAAAGACTAATCCATTGGTGAAGTTAAAACTATCATGATTCAAACATTTTCCAAAAGCTTCCAGAGTAACTGTTAAATCTACTTCTCTCATGCTTTTAACTGTTTCCACCTTATACCACATCTCAGCTGCCAATTTCCAATTAGCTAATGTTACTAATGAAACTGTCTCTGTTGGACTGTCGCTCACTCTTTGTGTGAAAAGCTGAGCTGCCCTGCTTCTAACAAGCTTCTTCTTGGCTCTAACAGTATGGCCTGCCTAACATTATCCTAGTGAAGGGACTTTAGACAAGTCTCTTAACATCTCAGAGCTTTGAGTTTCCCTTTTGTAAAACAGGAACATTACTGCCTGCTTCCCAAAGTTGGGCAGGGCTTGGCATGAGACTATTCATAGTCAGCTCCCTTCCCCTTATAATATACTAGAACAGAGGCCAAACAAGTTGCGGCAGATGCTTATTGGCCTATGAGACCCAGGCCATGAAATAACTTCAGTTTTTCCAAGAACCCCATGAAATCCCCCTAGGAAAATGCCCACGCTTAACTTCTTAAGAGGTCATGATTTCTGTTCTAAGTCTCGATATGCTAAGCTGATAATTCACTTAGAAGGTGAGATGAACATATTGAAAGGTAGCTAACTAAGGATAACAAAAGTTAAAAAAAATAAACTCAGCTGATTATCTACTAAGCCATGATGCAAAAACTTAACTTGCATCCCGGCTTCTCATCTGGGAGGCAGGATTCACTTGGATTCCTCTGTTTCTGTAGTAAATGTAATACAAATAATGTGTAATTCCCCATGAAAGCACAATGCATTCTATTCATAGAAAGATAAAACCTATGAAACAACTAAGGGCAGAGTTTCTTAAGGTAACTCACTGACTCTATCTTTCCTGTGTGGTGGCTGCACAACAGCTCTCTTTGAATTCCACACACCTCTGCCCTGGGAACTTCACTTCTGGTGACCAAAGAATTGCTTCATGTGCCTTCTTTAACCCCTAAAATTTAAGTTACACCCATTCTATTGAGGGTGACCCCTGCCCCATCCCAAAATAAGTGGGACTTCCTGGAGAGAATAAACATGGTCAGCAGAGCAAGAAGAGGTCTACCATGGACAGAGAACAAAGGCCTAGAGGTCTGGATTGGCCTCAAATCCTTTAGAAATGGAAAGGTTTTGACACACTGGGCTTTGGTGTAGCATTTAGAATCTCACTTGATACAGAGTTCCAATGATGCGGACAGAACGATCTTGAAAAGCCCTCCAATCTCCAGCAAGTTCAGAGTAGGAACTTGGGGACAGTGCCTGGGAATGGGGCTACAGAACCAGAGAACCTTAGTTCCAATCCTATAAAAATTATGTACCAACTCACTAGATAGCTAGGAGGATTAACTGACAGACAGGAGGAGGGAAAGGTAGACACACAGGGTTAGGAGATGGGAAAGAGGAAGGAAGGGAGGGAAAAAGAAAGTGATCAAAACACTGCGTGCTACAGAGTCAGAGCTCAATGAAAGACAGGCATCCAGATTTAGCAGCATAGCTTGATTGAAGGTTAACATTCAAAAATCAGTAGCCTTTGGGCTTGCCTGGGCACCATAGTGAGCTCAGGGCCAGCCTGAACTACAAAGTGAGACCCTGTCTCAAAAAGAAAAAAAAAAATCAGTAGCCTTTGAATATACAAACAAAAGACTCACTGAGAGAGAAACTGGAGGATCTATGACTTTCACAATAGCATCCAAAAAATGAAATATTTAGGAATCAAACTAACAAAGGAGGTGAAAAATCTCTATTCTGAAAACTATACCGTTCTGAAAAGGGAGATCGAAGAGGATATCAGAAAATGGAAAGACATCCTTTATTTCTGGGTAGGAAGAACAAATATTGTCAAAATGGCCATACTGCCAAAACTACTATATAGATTCAACACAGGCTCGACTGAAATCCCAACAGCAGCTAGAGAAAATAATCCGAAAATTCATCCAGAACCAGAAGTGACCCAGAATAACAAAAGCAATTCTAGGCAACAAGATCAAGGCAGGGGGTACCACAATCCCCAACTTGAAACTATACTACAAAGCCACTGTGATTTAAAAACAAAAACAAAAACAAAAAAACAGCATGATACTGGCAAAGAAACAGACCTAAAAATCAATGGAACAGATTAGAAGATCCAGAAGCAACTTCAGATATACTGAGCCACTTCATCTTTGACAAAGGAGCCAAACATCCTCAACGGAGGCAAGATAGCCTCTTTAACAAGTGGTGCTGGAAAAACTGGGTTTCAACCTGCCAGAGATTAAAGCCAGATCTATCTCTTTCACCATGCACTAAACTAAAATCTAAGTGAATTAGAGACCTAAATATTAAAACAGAAACACTGAATGTGCTGGAAAATAGGTTAGGTAGAACTCTTGGAGACACTGGCATAGAGAAAGACTCTATGAATGAAACCTCAGCAACACAGGAACTAGCAGAAGGAATCAACAACTGGGAGCTCTTTTTAAAAAGCTTCTGCACAGCAAGAGAA